>WBMY01002465.1:110583-131477 GCA_013397315.1 Donacobius atricapilla | reverse complement strand
TTTTTTTTTTTTTTTTGTCCTATATATTTAGAAAATATGTTTGGTAATTCTTTGGTCATTCATAGAACTTCACAATTGCACAGACCGATTGTGAATGTGTAAAGCACCATTATATAGAGCTCTTCAATCTTTGTACCAACAGCGGCTTTCATTGTGCAAGTAAATAGCAAGAAAGAAGATAAGAAAAAAAAAAAAAAGGTGTATAAACCCTTGTGTCTGGCCTAAGAGAATTACAAGATGACATTTTTATTTCTCTTTTAATAAAGAGACACATTAGAAAATTATTTTATTTTAAATATTGTAGAATCAAAATGTGTGAATATTTCTCAAACTTGAATAATTTATGCAAATGACATTCTCAAAACAAGTTGTGGTACAGTACAATATATAAAAAGCAAGAATTGCTGTAGCAATAAGGCATGTCCTTTTTAGTAACTATAACACTGCTTTATATTTTATACATAGGTGTTTTATGTCTGTGACTATATACTTTTCCTGTGTCCAAGATAACCTGTACAAATGTCTAAAATTACAGTTGCAATAACAGAAACCTAGAGAAGTGTTAGACTACATTACTTTATAGAATGTTTTACCACACTTCGGACCATTCCCCTCACTTCATTTTAAATTTAGGGAGAGATGAAGAGCTAACACAGTCCCCACACTGGCATATAAATCAGCAGGTTTTATTATTTTTTTACCGTATTGTTGTTAGTTTTAATCCCCAATCAGCCATCTTTTAAAAATCAGACTACAGTCTAATTGAGAACTTGTTTCCAGTTGAATATAAAACAATTTCATTTTAGATACTACAATATGATCATTTTCTCTTCCCAGAAATCTGTATGTTCAATTTAGTCATATTTTCCAAAAAGTGAAAGGCTGGGTGGAATAAGCTAACAGTAAACAATATACCCAAAATTCTCTTTTTTTTCTCATGCCAAAGAAAGTAATAGAATGAATAACAAAAGATAGTATTTTTTTTTAACTAGCCCCAGCCCAGGAGTTCAGGTTAGCGCTCCCAGCCTGTGCAAGAACATCAGCAGGAAAGCTGGTCCTGGTGTGAAGTAGTCCCTCTGTTTTTTTCTGGGGTGGGTGGGGAGCAGCAGTAGGTTTGTCCCATGTTCCCCCACACACTGGAGAAGCTGAGCTCAGATTTTATCTTTGTGGCACAGCTGGTGGCCTCTGCCTCCCCACGGAGGAGCTACTGCAGTTCAAAATGTGACACTACACTAAAGTCAACAGAACTTGTGGAATGTAAAATAAGGCACATTCCTATCCCTGGCTGTAGACTGAGGGCCGAGGCATAGGATAATGTTACTGCAGCTGTATTTGACCTTCCTTCTTGCAGGAGATTGGCAACTAGAGGGCCCCTCACCACACAGATCTCTGGGATGCAATAGGGCCCTCTTTTTTTAAGCTCATCACAGCACATCTTTTTGAAAGCAGCAGCTTGAGGTGTCCACCCTAATTTTTTCTTAAGTCGTTTTCAAGTGTGTATCAGCAAACTGGATCCTCGAGCTTCTTCCCCTTGTTGTCTAGTAGATGGGTAACTGCAAATTATAGTCAGCTAACAATTTATTGTGTCAGAAACCAGAAGATTTCTTGTCCCAAACCACAGTCTCTTACACACGACACCCTAAAAAGGTTATGGAAATCCGCATCTCTCGGTGCTGATGCATCCAAATTCTGCCTGACCCTAACAAAGACAGGTATGACATTTGAAGGGCCATGCAGCAATAAAACAGAGAAATGTTTCCAGTTTGCAAGATTCAGCCTCCACCAGGGTAAGACACACGTGGAGACAAGTGATGAGGCTATAGGATTTACATAATGTACAGTTACACTTTTAATATACATATTTGATACAAAAATTATAGCAGGAAAAGGACTCATTTGATTGTCGAATACAGTATTTTTGTACAGCATGAAACGTTCATTTCAGTTAATTATTTATCCTGTAGTAGTCATATCAGCTGTATAGGACTTCTATGGTATGTGTAAATGCAACCTGCCTTCAGACTAGCAATCAAATTAGGTCATTTGCTGGCATGAATATAGTCTGATGTTTGACTGTTCTCAGCTTTGGTATTTCAGTGACTGAATGCAGATGTCTGGCTCTTCATACTGCTTTATGCTTACTGATTAAACGCTGAGCAAAATAAAACGGTGGAGTGAGAAGCTGAACATGAGCTAGTACCAGGATCACAAGCAGAGCACCTGCTGCACAGTAGATAATGAAGACTCTGCTCTCAAATGGAAGGAAGCATTTTTGGAGGGAGAAGTCAGTTGGTGTTATGCTGCCCTGGAAAAGAAATGAAGACTGTCACTTTGCTGTGTTACAGTGGATTCTGAATCAGGAGTGAACACCACAGCTGTCAGATCTCCAATTTCTAAATCTCTGTGTTGGGTGGCAAGGGTTGGGGCCAGTTTCCTAGTACCAGTGCCTTCTCCAGGGGGCTGAAGAGTCCATACCTTGTGGTGCTGGGCACTAACTGAATATTCACCAGGCCAAAATTAACCCAGAGGCCAATCTTCCCATCTAGCATAAACAGAGAGCTGGGCTCCTCATCTGATTTGCCTTCAAGAGAAGCCTAACTTTAGCTGCTGTAAATCCACCTGGAAGGAGCCTTTCCTAGCTAAAGTTAGGTTTTGCGAATGTGCCCCTTCCTCCCCCAAGCCCTCCTCCTTACCCAGTACATGCTGCAAAAACACACATTGGCTAATCCAAATTATGAACTTCAACAATGAAGAACTTTGTTGGGTTTTGGCTTGACTTTGCAGTTTAAATTAAAGTTTACAGTGGATCAAGGCTGAGGAGTTAACAAAGTAGTGAAAAGGATGCAACTTTAATTAGCCAACCTCTTGTTTTGCAGTGAAGATGCGCTGTCTGGCATGTGCAGAGTGTGTGTGTAGTTTGAAGGCAGCTACTCTCAGGAATATGGAATAAACAGAACTACTTTCAACAACAAATATTAACAGTTGCATAAAATGAATTTAAACATATGGGGTTATCTGTGTATTAAGCAGCCTAAACTTAGCAGCAGTAAAACATACATAAAAGATTTCCCCCTCCAAGTCACAGACTACTCTGTAAACAGATTGTAGGTTTTGCTTCTTACTCCAAGTTTCAAAGAGTTCTGTTTTATTTTTGAACCGGGGAATTAATTGATTTACCTCTAAGGATATTCTGAGCACTGGAACTGCCTGCACAAGCATAACCAACACCCTGTATAAAATGTGAACTGGCAATGAGGAGGCAGACTGTGGGCACGTCACAAACACTTTCACTGCATTAATGCACGTCTGAAAACCATGATCACCGTGCAAAAAGGTTTGGGGTGGATACAGTTTTGTTTTCATAGTTGGTAAATCAGCCAAGCCAAACTGGTCTTTCTACTGTTCAGTGCACAATACTGATTATTTTTACAAGTCAATAGTTTACAGTGCACCCTCTTTCTAAGAAAATGTACCCAGATACTAATTAGGTCTTTAACAGCATTGCTTTGTACCACACAGAACATGTGGCTCCCACAGATGTACTTTATAAAGTGGATGCAGTGTACTGAGTGGGTTGGGTGGGTAGGCAAATTTTTTTTATTATTTTTCATTTTTACAGGTAGAATCAGTTTTAAAATATAGCTGACTGCCATGTTGATTTATCTATGAAAGCTATCTGACAAAAATAAAAAAAAAATTAAAATTTACCATGATGAAACTAGGATTGTTTCTATTCCTCCAACTGAATGATGGGACACTGATTTCTGGAATTTTCCCTGCATGCAGCACTTCACAAGCACTATGAGTGTGCCCACTGAGAATCAAACGGGGCTGAAACCACCATAGCAGCTAGAACACAAAATGGTAAAGCACAAAAATTAAGTCACAGCTAAAAAGAAATTGAACTTAAACCCCTTTTTATTTTCCTTTAAACGGAGTAAAATTATGGCAATTCTCATATTCTTACAAAGTGTTTTCTGTAAACTTTTGTTTTCCAGTAAGAAATCTGTTGGTATTGCAATATCAATCACACCCACCGTAGCCCTGATCCCAAGTACTGGGCTTTCTTTTTTTTTTTTTTCTTTTCATACCGATCAGAAGAACAAAGGTAACAGCATGCTGTGGATATCACAAAGAGAAAAACTTTGGGTTTAGTGAAGAAATGGTATTTGCTTGTCTAAGGGTCTAAGGAAGAATATTGTACTGACAATCTTTGAGTGAAGACATTTATGCAGAAAGAAAGAAATAATGACCATTAAGTTTTCAGGGAATACTTTGAATTTTCTTATAGTTACTAATTCAGCAAGAGTGATGCTTTCAAAGTGTTGGAAAACTGTGGCTTCATACCAGGTGTGTCAATAATTTACACAGTACAGAAAGTACAGAATGCTGAAGTGGAGGTAATGGCACCACAGCAGATTTAAGAGTGCCAAGACTTAGGAACTCTACCTGGGAAACCTGGCAGGACCAAGGTCATGATAGTGAGGCTCCTCAGGGGAGCAGCTCGAACAGGCTGCCTCTCTCAGACCTCTTTAGACAGGAGCAGCTGTGCTCTGTCTCAGCCAACAGCCTTACCACAGTTTTTTAATCTATTTAAATCGACACTCATGGCCCCCTCTCACCCACCCACTGCCACTCAAGTTCCCAAGAAATCAAACCTTTTGTGATGCCTCTTGAGACAGTACATCATACTTCTCTTTAAAGGGGATGTTTTTCTCCTCTGGAGGAGCAGAATCTTCTCCAGTGCATTCAGCATCATTTTTCCGATAGAGAGGGTAATGCTGGGAGTAATTAAAAGCAAGAATTAGTTGTTAATGATCCAGCCTTTTTGAAACACTAATAAATCCACAAAAACATGTCAATATGTTGCCTCACCCCACCTCTAACACACCTGTAGAAGGATGGGTTCTGAAGCTGGAAGCTTTTCCACATCACTGCATCTTTTGTTGGAATTATTTGGTTTCTGTGAACAAAATCAAGCCATAGAAGGGGTGAAGGTAATTAAGCAATAGCTGGTTTTTAAGGCGTTAGGGAGGGTAGGTTTGTTGTTGGCTTTGCTTTTTGTTAAGCAGTTCAGCTCAGATAATACTACCCACTGTATGAACCCATATGAGTTTTACTGTGGACTGGTGAAAGTCCCCATTCTGTACGTGCTGTAAATACAGCTGTGCTCTTTCTGACTGCAGAAAGCAGCAGCAGGATCTCTGCACCAACAAGGCAAAGGAGTTTGAGGGCAGCCCAAGGGAGATAGAATCTGGCAATTTTTCCACTGGAAGCTGGTTTCCTGATTGACTGCCAGCCCAGTCAGTCATGCTGACACTGCTAGGCTAAGAGGAGAGGATTGCAGTAGAATGAGGAAACTAAAAAAACATGCTTGAAGGCTATAAAACAGAATAATATCCATAAATACAAATGCAGGATTATGTATGTGGAGTCAAAGGGAGGGTTACAGAACTTCTGCCATTCCTTGGAACAGTGGAAATGACACTCTGATGGCGGCACTGACTAGGAAGTTGATACCATTAGCGCAAGGCAACACTGTTAATAGTTAAGTTCACATGCTTAAGAGGGATATGAGCTGGAGAAAGATTTGCTATCAAGTTGCAATGTGAATTGGAAGCAGATTTTTTTCAGGAGAGTCTGGTTGTATCCTGACTATGCTACAGTATCAGTATTCCCATTGTGGCAGAGGAGTGGCTGGCTGTAATCAGACCTTTAATCATCTCTTACCTGCTGGGAGCAATTCAGTTTGTGAGAAAGAGCCACAAGTTTTGCCTCTGAGGTACGGCAGACAGCACAGCCATCACCCTCCATGGCAACACTGTTCACTAGGACAAAGCTGGAAAATACCAGGGGGTGGGCAAAGAGAAGTGGGGGAGGACAGGAAGGCATTTGTTGTTCATGCATACATGTGGGATAAACTTCATTCTATAAAATGCAAGTGTTCCTAAGCTGGACATAGCTCAGCAAAGCAGCAGAATGTAACAGCTCCTGAAATCATGTCCTATAAATCCTCCTCTGAGTATCTGTACCACAGCCATGTCTCTCTGCCTGGTTGGCTCCTTTATACGGTTGTTATTTGGGTTGCACAATGTACCTTATGCTTCATGCTTACACTTCAAGATTTTCTTCTATTTTAATGGATACTTAAGTTGTATTCTAGTGGAATGCTAGAAGTTCATCACAAAACTAAATTCTCAGGGAAAGGAGAACTTGCTTCTCTCCCCACACAGTTTAGACCTCAGAGACAAAATCTGAGACATTGGATTTCTTCAGAACAACTGAAAACCAGAACAGCACTGCATTTGGGTGACTGCCCTGAACAAGCTTTGTTTTGTACTTTACGGTCTCTGACACACAAAACAGGATTTTATTCTTAATGGAAGGTTTCCCTGTAGATTTCAAATCAACTTCTGCCACAGGATTCATACCCATTTAGTCACACATTCAGCTTGAGATACATCCCCAGTTAAATTCAGTTTGTTTAAATGACAAAAATGAACTGCATGCCTTCATTTAAGAGATACTAGTCGACAGTAAAACAAAAATATTTTTCTTTTAGCAAGTTAAGCTGTTTTTATACCATGGATTTGCTGTAAAATAGCTTATTTAGGAATATTTCATTAATAGTGCAGCACATTGCAGTTAATGGATACCAGGCATACAGTCTGCAACTGCATGCAAGAATTCTGCTGTGGTGTTTTATCCTTAATAATTGTTTTTTAAACAGCTGAAATATGTATCTTGAAGACCCCACATCTGCATGATAAGCAACAGCTTATCACAAAGCTCAGAGATCTTCCTAAAAAACACACAAACATTTCCAGACCTGTTCAGAATTTTTAATTAAACACTTATAATGTTTGCTTAATTAAGGGAACCAGTGTAAACCTGTAGGTTTTGAATCTCATATTTCCACAAGTGAGTACAACCCGAGGGCACACGTGCCGAACACAGAGTGGCACTGGGCCTTCCCTTCCGGAATCTGAGACTCAAACACCTTTCCACACACCCGGTGGTGCATTCCCTCATCGGGTTCCTGCACGGTGTCTGGAGGTAGCAGGGCACACAGCAGACGAGTGCAGCCACGGGGACACGGCTGTGAGAGCAAACTGCAGCGAGGTCTGCTCTAAGCCAAAACCAGCTTGAGCATTATTACCCCACCTTGTGGAAAAACTGCACACACGCAACTGCTGTGTTCCCGAATTCCTCAAACGGGTTAAGTTCTGCAGACTAAAGAACTTACTAAAATTAATGAAACTCCTGATTTGTAAACACAGAAGGGGTCAGTTCATGTTTCTGTATCCTGCTATGTTTACAGCCATGGCTCATTACCAGCTGCAAGGAAGTATAAAGGCACACCAGAGAAATGGATTTTGACTCCACAGTACTTTTCCATTTAAAAGGAAATTGTTACACTTTACATAGCTCTAAGTACAGCTTCCTGTCCATATCAAACTACAGGTTTGTACAAAGTGTTTGGGGTTTAACACATCATAAAGTAGGTGATTACAAAAAAAAAAAAAAAGGAAACACTTCAAGTGAAGCATTCCCAAATTATTTCATCAGAAAAAAATTAAATATACTCACTTTATTCCTTTCCGAGTTATCAGCTTTCCTGAAGTAAAGTTGAAAAGCTTTTCAAATCGATTTACCTTGTAAGTAGTCATTCTGTGTCACAGAGCAAAAGTACAGCTGAGGTAAGAAATTGCCATTGGTACTCATCTGACACAGTTGCTTTACAGTCTGCTGACCATTCATGCAGCCTGCTGCTCCATTATGCAGCTCACACAATCGTTCAGGAAACTCACAGGGATGCTCTGACACCCCTTGTGTCCTCCAGCCCCTCCCATCAGTGCAAGCACCAGCAGAATGAGGGCACTTAGACTCTCCTGTGCTAACAGGAGTAGAAATATGCTCACGTGCCTTTCTAAGAAGGAGGCCCAGTACACAGAAAAGCAACTTCAAGGATTCCATGTCAGTGCAGAAGGAACAGCTCTGAACAATCCTCATGGTCAAAGAAGCATAAACCTGTTTTGTGCACAGGCCCTACTCTACATTGTGATCCTTTCTAATTTGATCATGATCAAAAAGTTTCCGTATAACCACAAAATAAATCCCTCAAACCCAGCACCAGTTACTGTGGGCATGCTGACACTTCATTCTTGGCACCTGTGTACTGTCACTGACAAGACTTACTCATAATGAAATCCGATGTCATGATTCCCAGCGATGACCACCAGCTCCGTAAAAACCGAATGCTTGAACATTTTCTGAAACCTCCTGACATCATCTGCCCAGGCCTGCAGGAAGAAAACAAAAAAAAAACAGAAGAAGAAGTTAGTGCTGTTCCACAGTACCAAAGGTTTTGCAGTGGGTTTGCATGGCGAGGTTTTGGTACTGGGAGGGCTGCAGAGGTGGCTTCTGTGGGAGGCTCCCCTGTGTCCTACAGAGCCTATGCCAGCCAGCTCCAAGATGCACCTGATAGTGCCTCTGGCATAACAGAATTAGGGAGGTGGCAAAAAAGGAAACTCTGCAACTGCAGCCAGAGAGAGGAGTAAGAATTTGTGAGAGGAAGAGCCCTGCAGACACCAAGGTCAGTAAAGGAGGAGGTTCTCATTTGTATTTTCTCTCCCCCTCCAGCTTGAGGGGAGAAGTGACAGGGCAGCTTTGTTGGGCACCAGGCATCCAGCCAGGGTCAGCCCATCACAAGTGTATAACACAGAAGCACAAACTCAGATGTTCATATTTTGTAAGTTTTATATGGGGGTAGAACTGTCAAGGTACTCCTCCAAAATGAAGGAGAATCACAATATTTCAACTCCTATCTGAAAACTTCTACCAACTGAACAACTGTAGCAGTATTAAACAAAGCTTTGCATACCAATTCTGCTTCCATTTCCTTAAAGAAATCCTCATTTTTTGAAATAAGAGAGCTGATGATGTCATACCTGAGGTGAGCTCCATTTTCCTTCATCAAAAACATCTCCCAAAATAAAAACAATATCTGGCTGCAGTAACCATAAGGCAGTTTGGAAAGATCTCTCCATTTGCCATTCCCTGAAAGGAAAATACAGAACCAATTACCACTTCCATATCTCTGGATCCTCAGCTCTGAATACACAGACATAGCCTGGGAATGGGAAACTGGCTCTTACACACTGAAATATAAAATTATATTATGAAATTCAAATTAAATACTTAGAAATCAGGTGTAAGAACAGTAGGTGCATCTTACTTGGTGGATAATTCCACCATGATACAATCAGGACCAAGACAAGCAAGAAGGAATACCAGCTTGTTTATTTTTTCATTACAATTCTAATTAAATGCTGCTTAATAGAAAAGTGAATTATTTTCCCACTTGCTACTACTAAAAACTCTAAAAACTGGGTAGAGATTATTGAAAAAAATTAATCATTACCTTCTTAGCTTATCCAGCCAATGTCCTTTGATTTCACCAAGTAGGTGTGTATCAGCTAAAAATATGGCCCTTAGGACTGAAGCTGAAGTCTCTTTTTCACTCATGTGAGCTCCACCTTTCACATCTGGCCATCGGCATTGAAATATTACCACATAGTAAATTAAAAATTCACAAAATATTAACACTGAGCTGACAAAGCACACAAGTTTCAGCAGAAAACAAAGCCTCCTCTTCAGAGGGAGATTCTTCACAGTGGTCGAGCCAGAACCCAGCATTGCAGTGCCAGCATAAGACAATGGCTCAAGTTCTCCTCTCTCGGATGAAAACAGTTTGGGCTACTCAAACGATCACGTTGGGCTTTTTGTCAGCACAAAACCCCTGTGGAGAAAATACAAACTAAAATAATCATTAAGTCAGCATTCCCTGTGGAAAGCTACCATGCAAGGCCTACAGTGTTTGCTTCTTGTCACCCTGAAAGGCTTGGGCATACATAATTGACCTAAAGCCTAAAGTCCTCCTCCGGGCACACAGATGGGCAGCTGAGCACAGAGCACTCACTCCCACCAGCACCAAGGAAAGCAGATTACTCCCAGCCAGGATCTTGGTGCATGATGCTTTTTTTTTAGAACTTTACAGTGAAAACATTATGAATGGGGGTCAAAGGCAGGTAAAGACAAAGCTTGCCTTGAACAGCAGCTGCAACAAAGGGAAAAAAAAATCTGTTAGGATCCATATAGAATCATTGAGTTGGAAAAGAACCCCAAGACTGAGTCCAAGACTTAACCCAGCACTGCCAAGTCTACCACTAGACCATGTCCCAAGGTGCCACATCCATACATCTTTAAAATACCTGCAGGGATTGTGACTCTTCCACTGCCCTGGGCAGCCTGTTCCAATATAGGACAACCCTGCCAGTGAAGAAATTTTTCCTAGTATCCAATCTAAACCTCCACTGGCAAACTTGTGGCCACTTCCTCTTATCCCATCACCTATTTGGGAGAACAGACCAATGTCCCCCCTGGCTACAGCCTAATTTCAAGTAGTTGTAGAGAGCAATAAGGTCTCCCCTCAGCCTCCTTTTCTCCAGGCTAAACAAATCCCAGAGGATATCTTCTGGCATAAGTACAGAATATGACTATACCAAAACAATAGCATTACCACCTTTAATATCGTTTGTTGTAATCTCCAAGAACCATGGGCAATTCACTATCCCAGAACAAGTTTAGGGGAGGTTTCCAGGAACACAGGCAGACATACGCATAATTAACTAACGCTGCTTCATTTCTGACAAGAGGAAAACAAGAAACATCTACGCTTCAAAAAAAGAAACTTCACTGGAGCTGTAGAGAAACAGTTAATGAGTCCAAATTGGTGAGGTAACTGTATTTACTGCTTTCTGCTGCCTTGGATTACCTTGTAACGTAAACAGGGAATTTACCCCTTTTGAAACCCTAGAATTTTTTTCTGTTTCTTCTACAGCCCTTGGCAGAAACACTTTTTCAGGTAAGTGCCCACAAGAAAGTATCCCAGCTGAGAGAACAGAGGCACCAGTGTATGGACTCTCCAACGAAATCCCTCAGTTTCCAGGTCCAGCCTCTCAGGGTCTCAGTCTGAAGAGCGCTGCAGGTCTGAAAGCCCTGCTGTTTAAAGGTAAACACTGTAGCATGCTCACAGTAAAGGGACTCCGGGGGACCTACAGAGATGCTGCTTCACAGGCTCAGGAACAACTTACAGAGAAATACACAAAATGTTGTCCCCCACCCAAGAATGGGATTGCAATTTTACTTTCTGCAATAGAAAAATCCTAACTTAGGACTAATATCTAAGATGTGAGCAATTACTGAACACAGTATTCAGTGATTAGCAGACCAAGTCTGAATTACCTAAATCTGACTACAGCTGTAAATATTTGGTACCTTTGAAAATTTATACTGAAAATATCAGGAAAACTGGGACAAAACTACAAAGCCACACAGAATTGGTGGATTGTTTCTAAAATCTTGGCCTCAGTTATATGCAGAACACAGAATAAAGTTAAATTGCTTCACAGTCCTATGAACTAGCCCATTCGATTCATGTCTCATGGAAAGTGAATACTGACACAGGATTATAATATTATTTTTCCAACCAAAACCCCTATTTGATAATAGCCACTTCTTTTCAAACACAAGCATCCCATATCAGCACTAGAAAGTACTTATTTGAGACAAAGAACCATTAGCCTGCAGCATGAAACATTTCTAATATGCATTATCAAACAGTAGCATGACTAATACTTAATTGTATGGAATTCAGTTCTACCTAAACTTGGCTTAGCAGGAAGAATCCACTGGCCAAATGTCACAATTCCACAATATGTGGAACTACACAAATAGACTGATTACCCTGTTTAATATTCATCTCGCCTGCACTTTAACTAGCAAACAAAACAGCAACCCCTCATACACTGTACATCTCATAAGGAGGCAAGATCAAAGCAGAGGTATCTGCTAACCAGCACAGCAACAAGGACAAAAAGACGGGCAAATTCTTATCCAAGGAATATTATTATCCACAAATTTATATAGCTTTATCCTGCAAAGTTGGAAGTAGTATTTATTTGGAAGTAGACTTTGGTAGTCTGAAACAGTCTCCTCTTCCAACAAAAACAGTATTAATTGGAAGAGAAATGCCAGTAAGTTATTTAACTTGCATTAGCCATGTCCTGAAAATAAAGAAACAAATAAATGAAAATTACAGCTTCAAGAGCAAATTGATACCATTATGTTAAAAAAAAAAAATCCACACCAACAAACCAAACCTGCAATCAGTAGAAAATAAAAATATCTTCAACGCAAAACCGCCACTCTCAAAAGTCAGAAGCAGCAACAGACAGAATCAATGCCACAGAGCCCGTCACTTCCACATACATTCCTCCTCCGGCGTTTCTGCTGCTAATTGTTACTCTCTGGAGAGTTGTGCCGCAGATGTGGAAGTTGCCAGAAGTGCCCCATCTGCACCCTACACCGCCAGCATTCCTGATAGTGAAAGGAAAAGCGGAAAGGGAAATAAAAGAAGAAAAAAAAAAAACCAAACCAACCCAGCCTCATAGAAAGTCAGCGATGCAGATCGAGCTGAATGACAGCTCCTACTACTGGCGGAGAGAAATCCCTGCCCACCTCGCTCTGTCACCTGCCAGCGCACGGCTGCCCCCATCCCATCCCTATCCCATCCCCATCCCATCCCATCCCCGCTGACCTCCGCCGGGGCTGCACAGCCGCTGCCGGGGGAGCTGCGCAGCGCCGAGCTGCCGATCCCCCTCACTCGGCTCACCACTCTCATTAGGGTAATTTCCTCACCAGAACTGGGAGACCTTAGCTATGAGAAAAGACGGAAGGATTCCTCACTGTTTCTTGTTCTGCACGACATTTAAACATCAGCCTGCGGACGAGGACAGTTACTGAATCATTTAACAACGGGACCAAAGCTTAAACACGCTGGAAGTGTAACTTCACACAACAGTGTGGGGGGCAAAGGCTCCAGTGACCAGCACTGCTTCCTTCTCCGGCTTTCATGTTTATTTTACTTAATAGCAAATGTTACAAACATTTGCTATTAATGTTTGTAACATTTGCTATTATAGTTTTCTGTTATACATGCTGTCCTCCTTATTTTCTTCCATCAAGTTTACTGGCAATGCAGACCTGCATCACTCCTCTTTTGTTTCCCTTTTCCGTCTCTTGTTCAGAACATCATCCAGCTTTAATTCACAAGTGAGCCAAGAATGAAACAAAGGAACACAGTGGTCTATAGCCAGAGCAGGCACAAGGAGTTCTAGAGCTTTACCCTATCACTTAGTGAATATGCAACTCTGAACACTGCACATGCTTTGAGGCAAATTTCCTTATTAAATTACAACTGCATAAAACTGTCCTAACACACCAAGTGGGACACGAGAGTCTTAATCCTACTCCTAGTCCTATCCCTCAAGAGTGTCCATGTATTTTTATGAAGCTAAAGAAGCTGCATTATTTTATAAGCAACCTAAGTCTTTCTACCCTAAGCAGTTTTCACTCAACTCTCCCATCACAATGTCACAAAGGCAGAGATTTACACCTGTCAGAAAAATATAGTTCTGTAATGTAACCATGTTAAACTTTTGTGGAACGTCCTTACTAATAGGTTCAGATTCAAATCTCACAAGGTTCTGCCAGCTACACTAGTGATTGGGAATGGTCTCTTTTCATTCCCAGCTCACCCTCCCTGGAGCAACACGACATTTCTGCCTTGGGGACAGTGATTTTCTGCACTCCTACCTTCCTTTTTAGCTCTTCAAATATCAGAGTTCTTCGAGTACCTCACTCTTGAATTAAAAAAGAGCTTCTGATGAATTCTTCTTTTGATGATGCAAAATGCTCTGAATACACTTTCTAATTCTGAACACTAAATCCTTCCTTCATGCACAATTTTCCATTTATTATTGGATAGAAGAAAAATTCCAAGCAGAGATTAAGCATTTTTCTTTTAAGAAACCCCTCTGCAATAATTTAATGATAGAATTAATTTCTGTTTGCATTAGCACATCCTTAGGGCTGAAATTCACACAGACTGACAAATCTACACAGACACTTTGATTTTATGTAACTTGCAGAAAAGAATAAATTGGGAAATTCTGCAAAATAAAACAATTTTATTGTATTCCTATAAACAGCCACAACCAGAATATATTCTGCAAGTGTGAAAGAGACGGGTTTGAAACTTAGTTGAGGTTAAGCAGATCACAGTTTATTTAAAAATATATAAACAAACAAAAAAAAATAAAGGTCACAAAATACAACATTTCCAAGCACTTGTCATATTGAGATGACATTACTGAATCTATATTATCAAACTGTGGTACCACTTAAGCAATGGTAGGTTTAAATGTTGCAGAAAGTATAAAAAAATATGTGGAAACTCTACCTGGCATTAAATTACCCAGTAGTTACAAATGTGCTGTAAAAGGAAGTCCATATATTACACTTATTTGTTTCAAGCACTTTTCATACTCATTGTTCAGCTTCACTGATTCCTGTACAGCATGTTTTAGATCTTCTACCTCTTCAAAGAAGTCCTAGAAAAACCCAAAAATATTCACCTTAAACTTTTTTTCAAAGACATTCTCAGTAAGAGCTAGTCAGCACTTCAGTTATTCCCAAGCTCAAAAACACTTCCTATATTTTTACCAGTGTCTGGCTGAGTTGTGCAAACACAGCTATGACAAGATACAGGAATCAACTACAACCTTCAGTAATAATTTAAAAATTTCTGCCCTGAACACACAAGAAGAGTTCAAGTTATGTTAGAGGTTGGAATACAGACTAATTAAAGGAAAGATTAATTTAAAAAAGGAAAAAATATGGATTTACCAGACAGCTACAAAATGACAGTCTAGTATGACATGGGAATAAAGTCATATCCTGATCCTTTGTAAGTGAAGTCAGAAATTGCTGGGAAATACATGGACAGAAGAGTATAATCACCCAAGACTTCATTTCATCAATCCTTGAATGTTCTAGCTACCAAAATAACAATGTATCTACCTCTAACCATCTATATCTGACATTTTCCTCCCTATTCTTCCAGCATTTTTCTAAATGAACAGCTACAGTATACAAGCTATAACATACAGCAACTTAAAACTACCTTATAAAGGGACCACTGATAAAAAGCCACAACCTCAGGTTTGTTTCTCTCTCCTGCAAGATGAAGCTCCCAGCCACACATTGTCCCTGATTCCCAAACACAGGGATCTAGAACACCCCCTGGCTTAATGTTCTGCATGTTACACATCCAACTATCGCCCTCTTTTACCCCTGCAATTAATACCATAATATTATTTAGTTTGGGAGAAAGGACTGCAAGGTAAGAAATGAGATTCTTAAAGAAAAGACTCGAGGAACAAACAAAAATCAGTTTAAACAATTTGTTGCTGAAAATAAAACCTTGTGTCAGTACATTAAACTGAGTCTTCTATAGTTAGGTAAGATCTCATCATCTTGTTACATAACTTTAAGAATTACCAAATGTTCACATTTTTATGTTTTACACCTATAGATCTAACAAAAAATTCCAAGCTTCTGCCCTCCCTAAACTTGGAGTTCTGTCAGAGGCATAACTTTGACATGTTTAAGTTCAAGAGAAAATAGTCTTCCTTAACTGAGCAGCCCTTTAGGACATGAATGTTTCAGGGAGTCATTCATTTCCATCTCTATCAGAATGTTTTTTTATGTATTTTACTTGGTAACTTGATAACAACATATGTTCAGCCTAAAGAAGTTTCAGCTCAGGCAAAAAAGTTAGTTTCTCAAAAAGCTGTTAAGCTTGTCTTAAAATAAATTACCTTGTCTAATCCAGCTAATTCATTTTTTAGTGCTCTTTTTTCTGCAGACAATTTTCCATTTTCTTTCTTCAGCTTTTTAATCTCCTTCAACAATAGCTCTATATTCAAACGAAAAAATGTAGAGTGCAACCATTACAGTCAACCTCCCCCTCATATGAATCATATTACAGCTAAAGAGCTGCCTACCTTTTGTGATATTAAAAATTACAGTTCAGCTTCTTAAAGTACCTTTTACATACAGTGATTTATTCTTAAGAACTGGCCCAGCATATTCCCAGGTACTACAAAAGACATCAGGATCTGCCAGTTGGATAATCTGAATCTGCCAGATTCTTAGAATGTGGGATTATTTTACTTTACAATCCACAAAACACACATCACATGCCTTGATTACCTTTTTCTGGTTTATGAGAGGGACACATCATCCCGTGCTGATAGCACATTTCCTGAAAATTATGCCTACATTATATGACCTCATCCGTCAAAGAGACGGATATATATACTTTATAATGGAAGAAGATCACACCTTAAATTCCGGGTTTACTTATGTGAGGAAGAATGCACTGAAACCAGCTCTGTTCAGGCTTGTCCAACGTTTTAAGACTAAAAACAGGTTATTCTGTGTCTCAGTGTCTGAAAACCAAAAGACTGGTGCAGCAAACATTATTACTAAGAGATCTGCACAGAGACATCTCACTAGAATAAATACCAGCGCTAAATAACATCCACGCACTCCCACCTCTGATTACAACGATGGACCAGTTTCAGAAAAAGAGAAAACAGCAAACATTTTATCACAAACAAATGCAAGGTTGAATCGTAGATTACAAAATGCCACTTTTACATGACAGATTTTCAGTAATGAAAAAAACATTATAGATACTGCTGGTTGAACAAGAAGAAGTGGCCTGGAGTAGCCTCTAGATCAGAAATGAAATGCATTCTCTCTGCTGCGCATACTGGCAGGAACATCACCAGAATTAATTGTACCCTTACCTACGTATCTACTGCAACAGGATTCCTTCTTTGCAGAAATGTCCCTGTGAGAAATTACTCCTCCCTCTGGGGTTTGACTTTGTTTTCCAGAAACAGCACTAGTTTTCCAAGAAACCTTTTTACGTTCCAGTTGCTCAATTCTTTGCCTCTGCTCTTGAAGATTATGCTCTAGCTCATTAATTTTAATCTGTCAAGACAATTTTTTTTAATGCATAGAAAAAACATAGTTCAGCTGAATACAACTGGAAACATATCCCAAATGCAAACCTGGAGCTTTCAATTGCTGATTTAAAAACAACATTTACCCAAAAGGTCTGAAAGAAGAAAAGAACAAATGAGGAAATTGGACTGGTCAGCTGCAATGCTCAATCCATGCCCGAAGAGGCAATATCTGCCTGAAGTTTCTAGTACTGCTCCTGGCCACACAACCCTACCTCCAGTTTTAATGCCTGGAGAGTCTTTGAACAGCCACAGACCTTGCTACCCAAAAGAAGATACTTTGTCTTCGTTTGGTTTGCCTTCTGCTGAATTTCTGAGAAAAATCAGCTCATGACACATGCAGAAAAACACCAGGGTTGGTGCAAAAGAGGTCACAACGTGCATATACAATTGGAAGGAGGGGTAGCTGCACGAGTAAAGAAAAAAGCAAGGAAATGGGAGACAGCTTTCTGCTACAGACACACCAGTGACAGAGCTCACTTTTAAAGGGAACTACAGGCTACCCTCAATTATCCCTGTCACGGGAAACAAAGTATAAAAAAAAAAAGCACAGTCTCATTTCACAAATGTAAGAATTACTTTTCCAGAAGAATTTCTAAAATAATTACTTTTTCCCTAAAAGCTTATGTTTGGCTGTTTGATACCAGCTCCTACAAATTCTACTCACAGTGAGATTTTTAATTGCTTCACTTTGCTCCTTGTTTGTTTTGGTTTCTTTAACATAACGTTTCTGTAGCTCATTATACATCTGAAGTAGTCTAAAACAGAAGAAATGCATAAATTGTTGTAAAACATGAAAGACAAAAAGACGTGGCATCACTTACGGTAAAAGTATTAGAGAGGCCCCACAGAGATCACTTGGGCTATAGCTGTGCTGCAGAGATTCATAATAGAAATATTCAGGATGGCAGTGAATGAAATGTGACTGTCAACACAGAAAGAGAAAGCACCAGAAAATAACAGCAAAGCAAGTTAAAAGAAGGGTCTGTATGGATGGCAAAGAATCCTTTTTACGCAGCCAGAATGAGGATCCTCTTGTCTTTGTCCAGCAGACATGGCCACACTCTGATTAACCTCAGTGTAAATCACATTTTGAGGGAAGACAGCAGCATCAGGAGGCTGGCAGTGACTTTGCAGCATGTCACATACATAATTCCTCTCCCCATTAGCACAACAGGAATAGCAAAAGGACACTCCTAAAGGATTTTTTAAAGTTTGTCCAGCACTAATCAAGAACCCATGATGAAGACACATGAGGCAGTTCCCAGCTCTCTGTGTCACACAAAACATCTCATTGCTTCCAAGTGTGTGGGTGTGAGGATATGAGTGAATGAAGTCTATGTGAAAGTGAGTGGGTAAAATAAATGTCAAATAAACAGATGAGGGCTGTTAGCTTTCCCTCTGATATTATTTTCCATCAAGTTCTGCTGTACTAATTTCCTACCATGTTTCATAGCATTCAGCCAACATACACGAGGCCCACAATTTAACTGATGGACATGAGCGGACATTTTTCCTATTTTTTTAGGAATTACAGTAAGAGCTGCCATTCATAATAAGGCATGACTGCACACCACAAGCAGGATGAGCAATACTGTAGCACAGCACAGCTTTGTGAAAGAAGACACAAACAGATGCTAGAAAAAAAACGCTAAGTCAAGTTATCTACGTGCAATCTAACACAAGGCAGGTACAGCACTCAATTCGAAGACTAACTTGGACTTCTTCTGCATGAGCACCTAACTAGGAACTCAATTTGAGCCCAGAGCCAGTCACCCAGCCTTCCTACATAGTTACATAGCTTATAAAGAGAGTCTGGCACACCGTAAAGGTATTAAAAAAAAAAGAAAATGGGTCGTCTTCAGCCACCTAAAGAAAAGACTAAAACCAGGGCACTTGACCAAAGAGCAACAGAGATCTGCACAAGACCCACATTTATGTAAGTGGACAAAAAACAGCCTTTGAAGGGATGAGCAGCTTAAAATTTTACAAATTTACAATCAAGTCTTAGAGGGATGGAGCAATGTCTTACATAGCTTGCCTAGTTGTTAAAATGTTTCAGTATATTTTTTCTTAAAGACAAAATTGTAGTTTTTGCATCAGAAAAGCAGCGACAGGAATTTAATTCTATCACTTATTGGCAAACTACAGTAAGTAGTGGCTCAACTCCAGAATTATTAGACTGAAAAGCAGAACAGTTTCTCTAGCTTATTTCAAAAACAGTACCAGCCAATAAATTTTATATGCACATAACACTGAGCAATATAAAATGAGCTGAGAAAGGTTCCACAAAATAGAAGATGAAACCACAAAATTCTAGGTTAAAAAATCTACAAAAAAGATCATAAGTGTGCACAGACACATGAAGGAGGTTCCTAGCTCATTGAATTTTCCTCAGTGAAGTATTTGAGAAAGAAATCCATATTTTTCTTTGCTAAGTGCTATTTTCAAGTTTAATCCAAGATTTTGTAGTTATTTTTAAAATGTGAATGATTTCCCATTGTTTCAAAGGCTGAAAGCCACTTGCATAACAGATTAAAAAATCAACTGACTTAACCATGAACATTGTCTACACTACAAAGAAAAATAATTCTGTGAAGAAGCAGCTTCCAGGAACTCACCTGACACTGTCACTCTCTAGAACCACATCCTTGCTGTCTCCACCCTTATGCCATAAACGGGTTTCTGTTTGAACCTGAACACTTAATTGAAACAAACACAATAGCTTCATAAAAGCGTATTTCACAAATTTAATCAGATTAAACAAAGCAACTGAAAAAGACCAAGTTACTTTTCAGTTTGATTTTATGGTAGAGGTTTCCAGGCAGGATCATAAACACAACAAAACTTAAACCTCGTGAGCTGGTATCTAAATCCTGGTAGGACACTCCAAACCTCTAGCAGTACAGTTTTTCAGGTCCTTAGGTTCTAAATCTTTTAGACAGCATTGATGCCACTCAATTTATCTGTATCTTACTACTTTTTGGTAGAAAAATGGTGCAAAAGCCTTTGTAGTTTGACAGAGAGAGCATATTAGCTAAGCAAGAGTATTAATTTTTGATATTAAAACTGTTTCTTTCACTACAGTAAATTTTGTACAAGGTGCCACAGACATCCTTTGTTCCTCTGCAGGCCTCCAGCATTTCCACACCACCATCCTGTTCACAGATGGCTTCTTAAAAGACACAGACTAGATAATGCCTAGCTCATCTTAAGGGCATGAAAAGGAAAGTCCTGAAATGGCGCACTTCTTTTGATGCAAAAGAGAAACGTTTGACAATTCTTACTCTCTGCTGGTGCCACAGACATGCATTAACTGCTGCAGATACAGCTGCTCTTGGATCTGACCCAGATTCTTTTCTAGCTCCTTATTTTTTACCTGTAGTTTTTTCACCTTCTTGACTAACTGCTCATTTTCATCAGTGAGCTGAAAAGAAAGAGAATTGAAAATCGAAAAACCAAGGAACACTTTCAAATCAAATATTAATTACGCTGATAATGCTTCAAATTAAAACCCTCTCCCAAAAACTTTACTACATTTTTCCTAAACCACAGAAGCATCTAAAAGGAAAATGGCAGGAAAAACAATTGGCTTCAAATTTTTTGAACATTTGACTACAACAAAGCTTCTTTAACAGGTATCTATTAAAGGTGTCTAATATAACTTCAGAATTCATTAACCAATGTAGGGAACTGGTTTTGCATTTAAAACTAATCCCAGAGGGACAAAGCATCCAAGTTATACTCCTAAACTATAAACGTCAGCTCTGCAACTAAGATGGTGTCTACTTTTGACTTAACCTCAGCAGAGACAAAAAAGACAGCCACACTGGCTGAACTTCTTGCATGCATGTCTGCTGGACCTTGCCCAGCACTATACAGTCATATATATTA
>WBMY01002465.1:77610-110529 GCA_013397315.1 Donacobius atricapilla | reverse complement strand
CGCGGCCCGGGAGCGGCGCTGGCCCGGCCCCGGTGCGGCCGTGCGTGCCCCGGAACGCGCTGCCCCCGCAGCCGGCGAGGAAACGCCCCCGTCCCGTTTCAATCGGCATCGGTGTCATCCGCAGGTTCCGTCGGTGCGTGCGGCTCTCAGGGTGTCCTGCGCAGGGCCAGGAGTTGGGCTCGATGATGCTGCTGGGTCCCTTCCGTCTCAGCATATTCTGTGATTCCGTGGCTTTCTGTGACTAACGGGCACCGATCGGGGGGGATTGAGAACTCTGCCGGCCGCAGATTGCACGGATACACCAACACACGCCAAGTGAGGGATCCCTGCAAAAGCAGGCTCTGCGTCTCCCCCCATCACAACGGGCTCAGGCTGTCCCAGTGACATCCCCCTGGCTGGGGATGGCAGCGTGCCTGCTAATGCTGCTGCGCCCCGGGGAGCAGGAGCGGTGTCCTTGGAGCTGGCTGTGCTTGCTATTGCTGCTGCTTGCTGGGCTTTGCCTTTTGTGTATAAATATTTAAAGAGAGGATGCAAAGAGGATGGAGCCAGGTTCTTCTCGGTGGTGCCAAGCAATAGGACAAGAGGCAATGGGCACAAACTGACCTGCAGGAAGTCCCGCTTGGATGTGAGAAAGAACTTCTTTACTGTGGGGTGACCACAGACTGGAACAGGTTACCCAGAAAGATGTGGAATCTCCCTCACAGGAGATACTTGAGAACCATCTGGACACAATCCTGTGCTCTAGGATGGCCCTGCTTGAGCAGGGAGGTTGGACCAGATGACCCACTGTGGTGCCTTGCAACCTAACCCAGTATGTGATTCTGTGATTTGGGTTTTTTATTTTTCTGGTGTTTTGCCAGACGAGGCTGCAGGGCACACAGGCAGGAAAAAAAGTATTCCACCCTCAGGACTGGACCTTACAGACACTATACCAACAGCAGGCATTCACCAGCCACAAGAAGACCAGCTATCACAGCAAGACTGACCCAAAGCAGTGATTATTGCCTGCTGGTCTTCCAAGCCTTTGTTAGTGGCAGTTTAAAACCTTTCCCGTTCCTCTCTCATTCACTGGGTCTCAAATCTTGGTCTTCTCTTGTTCTCTGCATCTCCTGTCTTTGTACAAAATCTTGCCTCACTCATTTCTTAAAGCACATCATACTTGCTTCATTTTTTCTTTTTTCTTTCTTTTTTCTTTTTTTCCTTTTTTTTTAATGAAATATTGCCAGATGCCACCTGCCCTTCCATCTTGACCATGTCGCCCACCTAACTGCAGTGCCTGACATATTTTCCACAGAACCAATCACAAAATCATAGAATGCTTAATGGTTGAAGGGCACCTTTGAAGATCATCTAGTCCCAAACCTGCTGCCCTGTGCAGGGACACCTCCCACCAGACCAGGTTGCTCAGAGCCCCATCCAGCCTGGCCTTGAACACTGGCCAGGGCTGAGGCATCCACAGCCTCCCTAGATAATGTGTTCCAGTGCCTCACCATCCTCACAGTACAGAACTTCTTCCTAATATCCAGTCTAAATTTCCCCTTCCAATTGGTACCCATTACTCCTTGCCCTATCACTACCGTTCCCGACAAAGAGTCACTCTCTGGCTTCCCTGTAGGCACCTGGATACTGGCAGGTTGCTGTGAGGTCTGAACAGCCCCAGCTTTCTCAGCCTGTCCTGCCTGGGAAGAGGATGTGGACATGACAGGAACTCATCACTGCCTACTCATGAGTCAACAGTTCACAAAAACACAGCAGGAGATAGCTCAGGTTAGGCTGTGAGCAGGAACTGGAACGGTAATCAGATTAAGGGGAGTGTCACACACCTCTGGCTCCAGGGCACAACCCGGCATCTCTCCTCCTTCACTCTCAACCCAGTCACCCATCCAGTCAACCTGAACTTCACACAGGGGTCACAGTGAAAGGTGAAAGCCTTGTCTATATTCAGCTCAGGCTTGGCTGTGCTGAGCTGAATGGACATAAGATCCCAGCTCTGAGGCTGTCAGCAACCTGAGAGTCCGTGTGAGGGAAGGACTTGCCCGTGGTGTCACCTGCTGCCAGGAATCCTGCCTCTGAAGACTTCTGTATTGGTTCCATAGAAGCAGCCACCCAACACTGCAACATTGCTGGAGCCTGTGACAAATCGTCTTGACCCCAAATTGCCTGGCATCAAAATTGCTACTTCAATCAGCAACTAACATGGAATGAATTAGCAATGGACAGTTCATACTGTGGAAACCACGAGATCACTTCTTGGTAAAAGGACAGCTGGATGTAACTAGCTGCAGTAGCAGCAAGGAAAAAGTAAACTTGGAAAAGTAAACCAGCAATGCAATGGTGCTGTAGGGAGAGGGAAATGCCATTTTCAGATGAAGTAGCCGTACCCTGATGATGCAGTTACTCAGTTTTATTCTGGTTTATCCAACTCAAACAAAACAGGTGAGGTACTGAGGAGTCTGTAAAACAGGAATAAAACATACAGAGGAAAATACAGCATATCAGGAGGTGTTGAAATCAGAATCATTTTAACTGACTTTGTCTTTGGTTATTGTAAAGGACAGTAGTAATTGTTTCCTGTGTCTTCCAGAGGAGAATGAGCACAAATAAAGTTTCTGTCTAAAAGAGTAAACATCTCTCATCCCTTCAACTGGATCAGAGGGAAAATTTCTTGACATCAAAGAGAAAAAATACATGTAGTTCTTCCTCACTATGTATTTTAATAAACAGATCAGAGAATGATCAGGCATGACCCTTTGAATACAGGTACACCTAGTATGCTTAGCACAGTGGCATAGAGCAAGTAGACAAAAAGTCCCTTCCATGGCACCATTTCAATGAATCTGTTACAGATTTAGAAGAAAACACACTCCGATGTAATAGAGATTCTGATGTTTTGCAAAATTTTGTAAAATTACTTCAGAAATAATTTTTCCAGTGACAAAGAGAAGCTGATGTGTAAGAATGCAGTGGAGAGAGATCAGCACAGTGGACTCCAGCATATCCTGCATACCAGTATCTCACTATAGACAGTACAAGTAGGTCAACAGTTGTTTCCTCAATACTGGCAATGTCAGTAGTCAAAATCACTTTATACCATACAAGACCACTTGAATATCAAGGAATAATACTATACAAAGTATGTGCAAGGCTCATAAGGACTTAACATTCCTATGGTACCCAGGAGTTTACTTTTGCTTTGGGGTTGTTCAGGGTTTTTTAAATACTGCGGGTGTAGAAGTAAAACAAAAAGCCCAGATGGATTAATTCAGGGTTTCTGAAGAAACTAGAGCAGGCATGGAAAAGGCAGCACTAGGCAGCACTCAGAGAACGACTTAGGTCAGAAATAGCAGAGAAAACAAGCCCGTGATGAGTCTTGGGTCACTTGGCTGAGGAGGGCTGAGGGAGCTGGGCCTGTTCAGCTTCAAGAAGAGATGACTGAGAGGGGCCCCTATCAATGCATAAGAATATTTAAAGCAGGGGTGTCCAGCATATTCTTAGTGGTGCCAAGCAACAGGCGGAAACTGATGCACAGGAAGTTTCACCTGGATATGAGGAAGAACTTTACTGTATGGATGACTGTGCACTGGAACAGATTGCCCAGAGAAGTTGTGGAGTCTCCCTCACTGGAAATATTCACAAACCACCTGGACACAGTCCTGTGCTGTGTGCTCTGGGATGACCCTGCTTGAGCAGAGAGGTTGGATCAGATGACCCACTGTGATCCCTTCCAACCCGACCCATTCTGTGATTCTCATCTGTGAAACCTGCAGACCCAGTTTCCCCAGCTCTTCTAGCAACACAACAACCAGTTCTGGGCACACTGCTGCTCTCCTGCTTACCCAGGAGATGACAGTGCAGGTATGCACAGTTTTTAAGACCCAAGTATTTTCAAAACTCAGAAACTGTTACTAGTACAACACAAAGAAGTTGGGAAATAGACCAACAGAGCTAAAAGGGAAACAAGAATTCCTGATTTCTGACCTAGAAAGCAAGCCATGCAGCCCCCTTCCTTCCCACTTTTCCATGCTTGGCAGGGGGAATTGAAGACTGATGGAGGAAGCAGACAACAACCAGGTTTCTCAACTATGCAGCTAGACTTGTAAGGAGTTTGTGTAAGATGCAGATTCTGTCAAACAAGCATTGATCCATCCAAATGACACTAAAAACCCCCTACATGTATCTTGAAACTCTTGGGAAAAGCTACAGCTGAAGCTTTTTGATTAATCATGCACATCATGATCCAACATCTTCAAAATCGCCATTGATTTTGAGAGGCTCCACTTCAAAATGAGCATCCATTCTTCCAAATCAAAGATACTCCATCAACTTGTAAAATTGGCCCAAGGCTGGTGTGTAGCACTGGGCATCAGAATTTGAAAATCAAAAAGCTAATGTTAGCCTATGTGTGTACAAAAACCCCCATTGTTTATACAAATGACAAAAGACTGATGTGTACTTGATTAGGAAACATGTTAATTTTCCAAAGATCCTAACAATACATTATTTTTAAAAAACTCAGTGGCAGTGAATGTATGAAATGCCACTAAGATACTTTCTACTGTAAACAATGACAGCAGAAATATTTCCCTTCACTATTATTCAGCTCGTTTGTTGAACACAATCTTTTTTCCTTGCACTTTTGTTTGATGTCGTTTGGTATGAACAAAGACACATTTCATGCTGGGTCACACAGATTAAATTGTCATTGATTCCAGCGGTGCTGAGCCTCCTACTTGCAGTCAAACAGCGAGAATGTGACCCATTTCATTCTTTTTCAGCTCAATGTGCACCAAAATCATTGATTTGTCAGAAAATATATAAGCATGGGATTACCTGATGCAACCCTACAATAACTCCCAAGTGTAGCCTTTTTTCTTCATGGATTAAAGGTCGATACGTGTCCTTTCAACCCCCTGAGAGAGCTACCATCCTCATCTGATTTTCCAGGAATTAAAATTTTCCTATGAAGATCTACATGCCTTTGTAAATCATGTACAAATTTCACCTGCCCCAAATTAATCCGTTTTATTCCATCCACCCACTGTGTCAGCAGTGACTTCTCCCTGAGTCCCTTTCAGGCTGCACGATTGCAAAACTTGTGTGATTTTTCTGCCGGGTATGTGCTGTGGCCAGTCGGGGCTGCCAGTCTCACAGACAAATGCCAGTCGAAAAATCAGAGAACAACCTTGAACAAAATGCCCAACATGGGAAAAAGGCTCTTTGCCCATCTTGTTTAGATCTTTAGAACAATAATTCTGTTTGTGTTCAGGAACCTTCCCTGAAATAGAGAGAAGCAGTCTAGCTCTCCCAAGCCTCAGCACAACCACTTTGGCTAAAAGCAAAACTTCAGAGTTCAGTTCATGAACATTTCTTGCATATCAAGAGGAAAAGCACCAAGACATGATTGGATTAAAGGTGATCATTGGATTAAAGGTGACCAAATACTTTTTTGTTATAAATAAGAAAGTCAATTTAATCTTAAAGCTGACAAAACCAGAGGCAATATTTATTAAACCAGATTAGGCTATAGGCATCGCTGTCACAGCACACTGACAGAAGTTCTGTATCCCCTTCAGTGACAGAAACATCAAGTTATAACACTAGGTTGTTTTCAGTGGATAATGTTCAGTGTTTTCAGTCGATCAAAAAACAACGCTGGCATGCATGTGGCAGTCTGCTGCTTCTCCCTTCAAGGCCAGGGAAAAATACCTTTTTATTTTACACCCACAGACATGGTCTAGGGAAAAGAGTAACAGCTTGGGACTGTATTGCCTTGTCACAGAACCCTTACAGAGAAGAAAAACATCTCTCGCTGTAGAATCAAAGGCACTCACACCTCTGGAAAGTTCTTGCAGCCATACCTCCTGGAAGGGAAAACTTCCCAGGATGACAGAGCCAGTCTGAAAATTCAAAAAAAACCCCGAAGGACGCCGTTTTACCAGCAGAGCTATCTGTCGAACCTTGAAGTGAAAAAAAATTCCGTATTATAACCAACATCCAAGGTAGATCTAAAGGGAGAGCCTTGCACTGCATGTTTAGGACAGTTTGTTAGTTTGTGGCAGGAGGGCAAATGTGGACCGTGTCTAGGCAGTGATCCCTGAGACTTCTCAACATAGAGAAGAAAGATGGTCAGAGTATGGCTCTGCATGACAGAAAGGGAACACAGGAAATATCTCATACACCACTCAGAACAGTGCATTAATCAAGCATTATGCCGTAAATGACTCATTAGCGAGCATTACGAAAAATGGTGCCAGTGTTAGCAATTCCTGATTGTCTCTGAGGGAGCAGAAGTGGGATCAGCACAGCTCTTTGGGGGAGTCCAGCAACAAGAAAGAGCATCTCCTTACGATCTAACTTCCCTTCTTGTAGGCGAAAGGAAAACCTGGGCCAAACAGCCTCTTTTATCAGGTACAAAATCTCTCGTTGCAACATTAGGATTACATTAAACTACAACATTGTAGCAGTTAACACAAACAAAAAGCTGCTCATCTGGGTTACCTCTTAAAGGCAGGCTCAAACTACATGCTTTGTGAGACTCCTGATAAAAGCTCCGGGGAAAAGGGCTAGAGATGGTAAACAACAATTTTATATGACTAATCCAATATAATCCTATGCTGGGTAAAAAAGCCATCTGCATGGATTCCCACTGAAGTGCACTTTAATAACAGCACAGCAAGCCTCTGGCTGTCACACTGAGGAAACACTTTTCACACTCTGGCTAATCATTGCAAAACATTTCTTCCTTTTTCTTTTTTTTTCACCTCTCTCTTTTTATTAAGCAGTTATACACTTGTCCTCCCATTTTATTCCCTGTTAGGAGATCATCCATCACACCCATGAAGTGACGAAGATCCATCAAACCCGTGAAATGACAAAGACCCACACTGGAAGGCATCTGAGGATTCCACGTCGACAGCCGGGCAGCTACAGCAAGGTCACCCTCCCTCTGTAAAACTACAACCTATTTTATTGCATCACGGCAGCCTGCAATTACTGTCAGGGTAGAGAAAGGCAGGCTGTCTGCTGAGGCAGAATTAAACCGATTCCAGCTGCAGCAGCTTCCCCGCCGAGTGACCCTGGGTTTTGCTCTGAGCAGAGCGCGGTGGGGACCCCCGTGTGGCACCCGGGACGCGATGGGCGCTGCGCAGCAGCTCAGGACAGGAAGGGAAGCAGACTGCCAGCCCCAGCTGAGCCACACCTAATTCAATTAGGGCTTCACAGCCTTGGGAGAGAAGGAAATCCATGACTGGGCTCCCTTTTCTCCTCTGGGGTCAGAGAGAACAGGTTTTCCCCTCCACTGAGCATTCACTGTCTCGGGGAAGGAAGTCTGACGTCCACAAAAATCTGGCTGGGGCTCAGGAGGATTGAGGCAGACAAAGCACCCAAGAAACACTTGCATTTCAGGTTCATCAGGATGGGCCTATTCCAAGTGGACGAGATTAAACACGTGGCATTTGTGTAGGTTATGAAAGGCATGTGAGAGGAACTGGCTAGTGTTTGGGGTTATGAAAGATCAGAGGTTATGAAAGACCTTAGCAGTTACGAAAGATGAGCCACGAGTCTGATCCAGCAAGGCAGAGAGCAGCCTCAACCAGCTCAGAGGTGGATATCCAAAATCAGCCAGCAGCTCACATGAGGAAGCTCACACTGCCTGGGCAGGTCTAGGCTAAGGAAGGTTTGAAAAAAAACTTCAGAAAAGTTACAAATAAGCAGTTATCATGGACTAGGAGAATGATAAAGAGAAATCTTACCATTTAAAGGCCTTACAGGCAGTTGTATTTTTTTTTTTGAAAAGTTTTTTGGAAGGTCTTAAATTACTAGCTGCAGTCACTGATTTTCTAAGAAGTACTCTTTGCTGGCCCTCTAGTTCTGTTTTAAATCTACCTGCACAAGCCATATAGCTGCAGTGAATCTGTAAAAGGAATGAGGGCTCATTCAGATATTCTAGCCTCTCAAGTTCAGCCTCTGGTGACTCTATTATCACTGTTCTATCACCAGAATGAAGAGAAGGTTGGGGTAATTCTACTGCCCAAATGCTTATTTTCCAGACATCACTTAGAAGACATACTCCTGCAAAGAAAAATATTGAGGAGAGCACTTCCCCCTCTTTGCAACAGTACTTCTCTGTGATGTTGTGTGTAACTTTCTGTAGGTATCTTCAGTGGGGATACTTGTGCATCCTGCCTACGGCATCGTAATTCACGCTGCCGCTTTCAAAACATGCCTTAAACAGCCTTCCAAATGCCCCTGTGGCAGCCTAATAACAACAAATCTCCAGGCTTTGAGGCAGACCCAAGTCACAGGGGAAGAAACCATCTGCACTACATCAGAATAGGATCTAGCCTGTTTCAGCAATAGGTATAGACTTTTACTGTTGGTAAATTCAGTAACTAAAACCTTGTAGTTCAAGGAAAAATACAGAAAACACTTCTATCATGGTCTGAGATGCTTCCTAGAATGCAAAGCCATGATTAACTGTACATTTTCTTTTTCACCAAAGTTAAAGCTGTCTATAGTACATCTCAGCAGTCCACAAATCTCACCAGGAAATACATTTACCCATCTGGCCCTGCACAGAAACTCTCTAGGGAAGGTCCCAAAGAGGTCTCATGCTATGGCAGCAATAAAAAGCACAAATTTCCTAAATCTAGAGGAAACTCAGATTAGGGAAAAATCCAGAGCAATTTTGTTCTATACTAGTCCAAATTATACTGCATGTTTGTAGGGTTATTGCACTTAAGGAAACTAATCTAACAGAAGAATGAGGCAGACATGCATTTGGAGGAAACAAGTGACTTAGAACAATCTTTCAGCAGAAAGATTGACAAACATTTGGTGAGCATTTATTCAACAAAATTTCATCATTTCATACTTCAACCAAACTTTTACACTTTGTGTAGTAGTTAATTCACCTTCTCAGAGTCTGTTACCATTTTTTTCTGATTCAAAATGGGGACTAAAAAACATTTCACTAAGTAGACTGACAGCCTTGCTCTCTTTGTGGCATTCACTGCTAGGGTGCAGCTTAGAAATTTAAAGAATGAAGTTGAATTCTTGTGCTACAATCCATGACGTTCAGTCCCTTGCTTTAGAAGGACAAGGTCCAAATGTTTCATTTTAAAAAGTGTCTATTATTTTTGTGAACTGCCTGTAGCAAGAGTGTCCCTCTCACCCCAAAGTCATCTGTGTCCTACAAGATAAACAAAAAAGAAAATAGATCTAGATTTAGGGTCTGTTACATTAAGAAGAATACCCAAGTCAATTTAATTTATCCTAGTCTCTAGGAAGTTAATTAATTTTGTGCTCAGAGATAGTAAGTGGTGGCATTATGCAATTTTCTTCATGCAAACGTGTTCACCACTAAAGCATCTCTATTCTAGCCCTAGAAATGAAACTCTCAACCCCAAGGCAGGTGCTGAAAGGCAATAACAAACTTCATATACTCTATGTACCTAATGCCTCTTTCAAAAAGCTACGCTGATGGATTCAGTCCCTGGGCTCTCTTTTTTTCCCATTCAATGCCAAGTGTGCATCAGAACAAGTCATTTGGAAAAGCCTCACTCTGACAGATAAAGTGTGTGTTCCCAACACTCATTCGGGGTTTTAAGCACAACAGTCTGGCTGCTCGATTGCATAAGCATGTATTCATCCTGGGCTGCCCTCCTTCTAAGAGGCGGATCCAGAATCGCTCAGCTCTGTTCCCCGCTCTGCCGGCATGGCAATTTGGCTTACACGGATTCTGGAACAGCGGGTTCTGAATTCTCTTCTTCTCATCCTTGACAAATCCAAAATGACACACGAAGACAAGGGAAAAACATAAAGGGCTATGTATTTCTTACCACACACGTGAACTCCCAAGCACTAACAAGCTGCTGAACTTTTAAACCTGAACTTGCCTTTCCACTCCCGAGGCCTCTTTTCCCACACTTTCCCCCTTTCATTCCCGAGATGGCCGATGCCAGCTTTCCCCCCAAAGCCCTGGTACCGCCGACAGCCGGGCCCCCGTTCGGAGGGATGGCCCTGGAGACACGGGGGACACGGGGGACACAGGGGCAGCGGAGCCGCCGCGGAGCCGCTCGGCCTGGGAGCGCGGCTGCTCCTCCTCATCCCGAGGGAAAAAGGAGCGCCCCAGCCCCAGCCCCAGCCCCAGCCCCAGGACACGCGCGGGGCGGAGCTGGAGCCTCCGGGGTTTCCGNCCGCGCCGCCATGAAGCCGTGCGAGGAGGAGGAGGAGGAAGGGCGGGCGGCGGCGGGCGGCGGCGGCGGGGACCCCTGGAAGGAGTGCGCGGAGGTGGCGGTGCAGCTGGCGCGCCGCGCCGGGCAGGTGAGAGCCGCCCGCTGCCCCCGGGCCGGGCCGGAGGAGCCTTCTACCGGCGCGGTCTGAGGAAGGGCCGTGCGGGCTCGGCTGGTGCGCAGAGCTGGGGAGGGGGAGGAGGAGGAGGGCGGCGGGGCTCGGCACCCGCTCGGCGGAGCCCTCGGCCGCGGGAGGGATGGCGGCGGCGGGGCCCCATCCTCGGGGACCCATCCTGCGGGGCCACTTCCCTCGAGGCCCCAGCCCGGGGCAGGGGGGCCCAGCCCTTGGGGGTACTTCCCTCGGTGACCGCGTCCCTTCGGAGGGCCCCTTTCCTGGGAGGCCCCATCCCTCGGGTGCATCCCTTGGGGGTTGCATCCTTCGGGGCCAGCATTTGTTTTCCAGCAGCTTGTGCGGAGAAAAATAAGCGTGTGAAGGAGGTTTGCTCTTGTTCGATCTGGCAGAGTCTTCAGAGTGGCCGATATTCACTCGCTAGGGACAAATAGCTGTGTGGCGATGGTCTGTAGTAGCTTATTTCAGATCCGTGTTTTGACACAGCAGATTAGTCATCTCAGGAGACATCCTGACAGCAGCAAAACTTCCACCAGGTGTAACAGAGCCAAGAAGTGGGATCAGATTGATTGAGAAACCGGGTAAAACACAAACCGCAGCAATGTATCCAATGCTTCCATCCTGCTCTTTTGAAACGCACTTTGTACCTATACACTGTTATTTAAGAAGCCCCCTTTTCTATCTTGAGTCCAAGACCCATAACTTTTCCTTAGTGTGTGTTATTAAACATATTTTCTCGTTAGTAAAAAACAACTACACAGATGAACAGAATGCCAAAGGAGAGGAGACTTGTTTTAATAATACAGGGACTAAATGGATAATCCAAATCAGGATGACAGGTCATGCTCTCACAGACTCTCAAAACAGGAGTTTCTCTGGCATAGTCATTCTGCCAGCCATTTCACAAGGGAGACTCATGACTTACTCAAGTCTCCACACCTTATTTCTCAAAATACCAATTTGTAAAGACAGCTTTTAGCTTCCCCAATCATTTCACTTGCTCAGAAAATCACAGCTGAGCACCTTTTCCTGGAAGAAGTAAACATTCCATAAGACTAATCCTTGAATCCAAAAATCACAATTTGCCATTGCTACCTTGCAAATAGCAGGAATTAACTAATTCCTTGTCAGGCCAAATTTAAACCAGCCAAGGATGTTGCTGAAGTAGGACTTTGGAAACTGGGTGGGGTTTTTTCCAATTATTTTGTCATGCTATTTTTTTGTTACAAAAGGCACTGGAGATACTTCTGGAAGAAAAGGTGCAGGTATGGCTCTATCTTTTATTTAAGTATCAATCTGCTTTCAGCTATTGCCAAAAGAACCTAGAGCTAAGGACACAAAGTGCAGTGTAACATGAGTTTGGTAGGACTGAATTTTTGTTGAAAATTGACTGATAAAAATGGGGATTATTTTTATCACCACAAGCAATCAATTCCATTAGTCAAGTTCATCTTTTTCTTCTGCTTCTTTTCCCACCCCTCAGACCTTTCCACCTTCACCTCCATCCCCAGAAATTTGCTTGCACTCTCTGTCTCCCCAGATCCAACCCCACTTTCCATCCCTGCGTCAAACTTTGCTGCTTCAGCCTTTCTTTTAAGGTGCTCCATTTCTCAGGACTGTGGCAGGTTAGGAAGGGTTGAAATCATTAGAAAGTGTCTACAAGAGGCTTGGCCTGAAGAAAGACATGCACTTCCAGATTTTGGATTTCTAGTAAAAGTTAACCAGTAATACAGTTTTCTGGTCTCCCCTTTTGGCTTATACAACCACTTGATTTGTATTGCATTGTGTTTCATGACTATAGGTAAAATATATCTTCTTTCCAGCAGATAGGCATCTATACTCTGGAACAGTTTCTTCTAAACTTAAAAGGTCAATAAAGAAGTGATGCTTGAATACCTGTCAAAAGTGTTGTTTCTGGAGTAACCTCTATTGCTGGGTTAAAATCATTGCTTCTCTTGCCCATCCTGTTGTTTAGTTCTTTTATGAAATATCACAGGCTCTCAATATATATATGGCTGTTTCATAACGAGAATGGTCATGGTTTTGTAACATCTGTAATTGACCTGCTTTAAAATTCATCCTACAAGACCACAAATAAGTGCACTTTTTCAAACTTCTCTTCTGCTTTTTTCTGTGAGTAAGTTCATGAGACTACATCCATAGGTTTGATATGACTTTTTGCTCAAGAAAAGCAGGCATGATGAGTCTCTGCATCTTTGATGCTGCTAAGAGCACAGAGTAATATCTGCATAGTTCTCTCCGCTTGCAGAATTGGAAAAGCGTTACCAAAAGGAGTAAACATGCAACTAGGTAAAAATAAGAGTAAGAAGCTGACAAAAGGACATAGTATACTGAAGTCCAAATTTTTTTTTTCTTTTTCTTTTTTTTTCCCTTTTTTTTTTCTTCTTTCTTTTTTCTGGAAGATAATTTTATGAGGCATAAGAGACCTAGCAGAATACCACTTCAAAAAAAAAATAAAGAAGACAAAATTTCCACTGGTATTCTAAAAAGCCAAGATTTTTTTTTTCCCTGACGTTTGCACCCAGAGGAAATTTTTAGGCTGTTTTCTATGTAATGTGGACAGAAGTTTTAGCAAATCAGATTGGAATTTCCTGAATTATTTGCAGGTACTCATGCTTTTTATTGAGATGTTTGACTTTATCAGTGAGCAAATATTACAGGACAGTATTGCAAGCAAGAAAATTCATCTTGGATCTCCCAGAAGTGTATGGTGAGTTCAAGCAGTATAGTGAAATGAAATCTGACATGAGCACACTACTGTAGGTGGCTATCCTGGCAGGTGTTGGGGAAAAAGGCATCTTGACCCTCTGTCTTCTTCATTCTGCTTCGTTGGAATAAATTTCACAAAGGCATTAAAAAATGGAAGAGTCCGGGACAGACTGCACAGAGCCCCAATGTCCCCATTTCCCCTGCTCCATGGGAAATGATGGAGGGAGCAGGGACAGCCTGGGTCTTCCTCTGTGATGTGGTCTCCATGTAATGATGTAAATACCCCTTGCTTTGCATAACCCCCCAAATGCTCCCAAGCAGGGTATTAGGATAAGATCTGCATTAGAGGAGGGGCAGCATGGGCTAGGAGTGTTAAATGGCTCTGCTCTAAATAAACACGCTCCCAAAAATCAGTTGCTTAGAATTTGCTGAAAAATCTCTGTGATCTTGGGATAAGCCCTAGTACAGGAATAGTCTAGGGAAATACATTTACAGCCAAATTACAGCGTCTTGATTGCCAGTTTCATTGTACAATGGGAATAAGGTGCAATCAGCTGTTTCCATTTCATCATCCTGCAATTCCTTTGGTTTCTGCTTGCCTACTGCCTATAACCTAGGGTGACACTTTTATGGACCCCCATGTCTGTCTGGAAAGACCAGGCAATTGCAGCAGGTATCCACAAACCTTATTGTGAAGCTTCTGCAAGGAGAGGAGTTGAGTGGTGCTCTCAAAATATTCTGAGGCAGTAGGCTCTAACATTCCTTTGTAGGCAGGTGACTTTTAGGGATTTTTCAACATAAATTGAGTTCTACACTGCTCTGACCTGTTTGATCATTTTCCAAAGAATAAAAGTTTTTCATCAATTATACAGGAAAAGTGATCCCTGTATGGGGCTACTCTGGCTTGGATTGCATGCCTGTACAAGCTGGAGCAAATACATAGGGGTCCTTTTGTCAAGGCCTTTGTAAGTGGTCGAGAATCGGCAGAATCAGAGCCGTCCATCCGGCGTGCTGTGGGTGAACCTCCACAGATGTGGTGCCCATTTGTGGCTGGTGACCTCAGCCCAGCATCACGACTTCTCTGCTCCTCTCCTCTTGACAATTTGCTTGCACAAGAGGTGGGGAGAAGCAGCTCATTGCAGGGCTGGTAAACGCTGAGTGTGTGTTGTGGCTCCTTGGCGTGGGCCCGCAGGGGAGAGGGGTGAGAGGGCCCCTGGCCACCACTTCATAGTGCAGGCACACCCTTGGCCTACAGAGTGGCTGGAGCCTCATGCTGGCCGCCAGAGAAACAGACCGGCTTAAAGTTAAAAGTGGTCATGAGCAACTGGGTAAAGGATCAGAAATGAAAATGTATTAGATTTGAAGGTGGGATGTGCAAAGGGTTGTACTGAAACCAGAGAGATCAAATGCCAGAGCATGCAATGAAATCAGAGCACATCCACAGGAGAGAGGTTTCATCTCCTCTTTCCCAGCAAGGTTCAGGTATGATGTCACTGCCCTGCTGAGCAGTGGCACTGATTTAAATGGCTGCAAAAATCTCCATCTACTGTGCATTCAAACTGAATAGAAGTCAACAGCATGGCATTGCTAAGAAGAAATTAAAATCTTCCCTGTCAAAAGGAGGGAATTCCTCATCTATTTCACTTTGTGAAGTTCCAAGCAGTAAAGACAATAGGAAAGTAAAGAAGAGCAAATAAAATAAAAGATATCAGCATAGCAGGTTTTTTAGAATACACAGCTGAGGGTGGTTGGAGTGTTTTGGATTTTGCTTTGGGCTGAAGAGGAGCCCAAGGGCCTTGCTGGAGTTACACATTTATGCTTCTATCGTAAATCCTTCAAGACAACCACGCAGGGCATTGAGAGGAGTAAAAAGATTAAGTGTGGTTAATACTTTGATATACAGTAATGAACTTTAGCAAGACCTCAAACTGAAAAGTACTACCTGCCCTCCCATGCTCAGTAAATAGGCACAACTGATGTTTTACAGCTCACAAAGCAGAAACATTAGTCCAGATACCTTCTATACTAAGGCAATTGTCAGCCATATCCATTACTGGTCAGAACAGTTAGCACAGCCTTCAAATGTAGTGTTTTATACTACAAAAACCAAGAGCTGAGATGACATTTGGGAGTTTCTGGTTCCCTTTCCCATGCATAATGCAGCAGAATGGTTTTCTTTGGTCATCTAGTATTTGTCAATGGTTTTAAAATACTTGATCAATGGAAATATATAAATTTTAGATGAGACTTGGAATATTGATCTTGTTGCTGCTGGGTTTTAATACCATAATTCTAAACAAATAAGTAGTGCTTAATTTTTGCTTTGTTTTTTTTTTATTTTTAACTTCATATAATTTGATTATAATAATTTGATTATTTGACTGATTAAAAAATAAGCTATGTCCTTTTGCATCCTGTCCCTTTATTTTTCTTTTTAATGAAGAAGTGTAAAAAAAAACCAGAAAGAAAATGAGGAAAAGTTTCATTAAGTGTTTTCCCGTATGTGCATTTGTACTTGAGTTTGTAACAGTAATACCCTGGAGAATCAGATAAAGACATTTCCAGAAGAGAGTCCAGGTTTAAATCATTGGTTTCAAATCTAGGTAAAGCTTCAATTTTTGTTCTTGTTAAATATATGACAATTATTTCGGATCTAGAGGGTGGTCAGCATTTAAAGTTCAAAAAACCCACACAAAAACCCGAAATAACTATGTGTCTGTTGGCAGAATGGAAACCAATTATGTTTGCCTTGCTGCCTGTCTTTTAAAGTAAGAGAGCAGTGGGGTATTGACCCTGTAAATAAAAAAAATTTAAAAAAGGAAAAAAAATGAGAGGAAAAAAAAAGGGCTTTCCTTGAAATATGCCTGAGCCTTGAGGCTTTTTCTTGTCTTGTGTATACTTTTGGTAATTTTCTAAATCATTATGACGGCCATCATCCTTTTATTCCTTTAGCTGCATCCCTTAATCAGTCCTTCTCTGAACTGTCAAGAGAGGTTTTTGCAGAGAGAATCAAAATGCCGTGTTCCCAAAGAATGCTCATTTGCTCAGAAGGATTTTTTTCTCAAAAAATTAGAACAGTCTCTGATAGAATTAGGCCTACAGCTGTTTTTCAGAATTAGCTATATCTTTTTCAGTGAAGATATTATTTTAGTATGCACAGGCTGAATGCCCAGCAAATCTGATTTGGGAACTTCTGTTTCAGATTATTAGGAAAGCTCTAACAGAGGAAAAACAAGTGTCCACAAAGACATCTGCAGCAGATCTCGTGACAGAAACTGATCATTTTGTGGAAAATTTAATTATTTCTGTTCTGAAAGAGAAGTTTCCATCCCACAGGTGAGTGCCTATAGAAACTATCAATTACCTTTTTCTGTCCTTTACGTGCTGCATATCTGAGGTGGTATTTAAAGGGAACTTTAAAAGTCTGTGTATCATTCTTATGTGTCTGTATCTTTCTTATATATTAACTCATTGCTGTTGGACACTTTCATGGGACTCCTATTTTTAAAAAAGTACTATTTCCTTATACTTAGTATACTTTGTATTTTCTGTGTTTCTTGATATATGTATTTAATAGCAATGTTTCCCCTGTAGGGACATAATGGATGAAGTTTCATGTGGATGAAACTTCATGATGTTCAGAATACTGGTCTGTTGCTTACTGTGTAAGAATTATGTTAAGGCTATCTATAAAAATATAGCAGAAATATATGCTAGCAAAGGTCCCACCCTGCAGACCTTTCCTCTTGCCATCACACATTTGCCAGATCAGCAGAGGTAAAAGTGTATTTAATGACATTTACCTTGTGTTCTATAGTGAGAAGATCAGTGAGAAGCAGGGCTGTTTGTCATCATGATCATTATTTGATAAACAGGCTATAAATTACTACATGGGGTGCAAACCCAAGGTTTTAAAAGTAGATCAGGTTGCCGATTTCTTTTGAGTTATTGTGGTCAACTAGAAAATAACAGCTCATGCACAGATTAGAGAGAGGGTTTGTATTAGTTGCCAGGTTTGGTTTGATGCAGAGACTGCCATTGATTTCTAGATTTGATTTCAGTGGATAAAATTCATTCTCCTGCAGAGCCAGTGCAAGGCCTGTGTATCCTTTAAATAGCGTCTGCCTCCCTTCTAGCTGTGGGCATTTCTGGTGGGGATGAGCCTTGCATTCTAGCACTGCGCAGAAATGAACAAAGAGGCAAATCTGAAGGGCTCAGCTACTAATCTGATTGTCCACAATGCTGCTGGGCAAAAAAACACCACTATAAGAAGGAGCAGAAAACATATTTTATACTAAATATGGCTTTCTAAATACATGCTGTATGTGATGGCATATTGAAGCGGTACTGTACAGCATAATGTGCGGTTCTTGGCTGCAATTCTCAAGGGAGTGCCAGGCTTTACAAGCCTTTATTTGTGTAATATTCCTTCTACTATTGCTGGCTGTGCTCTTCTCTCATCTCCACTCTTATGTTAGTTTTTTTCCTTGAGCAGTCTGGCAGAGAACATGAAACCTACACATTTCCCATAAAATGCGAATCACCAGACACACTCAAGTTACTCAGAATGGGAACAAAAGTTGTAAGGTCAACATATTCCTAGGAACTGAAAAATCCCAGATTTTATCATCTTCATAGAGTTAAGTTCTGACTTTATAAGTAAATGAAGGAGCTGCCATTTCTTCAAGACAAGTTTATTTTGTTGATAGTGGTTGTTAGGTTTGCTTAGAATTTGTTCAGCTAATTAATGCATTTAGATTAAACAATAGATAAAATCTAAATATAACTAGACTAGATTAAGACACGTGCAATGAGGAGTTTACAATAACAGTCAGAAGTTAAATTAAAGTACAATGAAAATATTAAAAGATCATTTATGTTGTATTCAGTCTTTCTCCTAACCTGGCTGTTGAAAGCAGCACTGAAGGTTTCTGTTATTTCTTTTTCTTCTGAATTATCTTGATTCTTATGTCCTCTGAATCAAAAATGGACTTTAGGTGTTAGAAAAATTAAAAGGGATCTTATTAGAATCTGCCATTTGCACTGAGGCGCTTATAAGTCTTGAGATACTGGAAATGTACTCAAAAGTAGAGAAATACTAGGAAAATCCATTCAAAATGTAATTCTGTCCCATGTTTCATTTTTCTTCTCTCTTCTTGGTTAAGTGATATGTATTATCTTCATGCACACTTCACTCAAGTTTTACTATTTGCTCTCATTTTAGTACTCTGATGTGCCCCCAGTGAGTCTTTTCTAAAGGATATTTTTTTCAGATGGATCCAAGAGTTGTGGGTAGGCACAGCCAGACTACCAGGGGCTTCTGGTTGCAAAAGACTATACCAACATTTACCCTGGCTATTATTACACAAGCTGTCATCTTTTGTGTTCCTTGTCGCCTTAATTCTGTAGACATTAAAATCAGGACACAAGAGTTTAAGAGGGTGACAGCCAACTCTAGCTTCCCATCATTCTGTCCTTGGATCCCCATATGGGGATAAGTGAGGGACAGCCCCAGACTGGGTCTCCTGCACTGAACTGGATATCATTCCTGCTGCAGATTATGGTATGTTACAGCTTTTTGGCTGTTCCTGCGATGAATTTCAGCATGGCACCATGGCATGAACAGATGTAGTCTAAGGCTTGGCTAAAATTACAAGACTCATTTTCAGTGGGAGTGAACTGTAATCCAGATTTGAACAGAGGTCAGCAGAGCTGGCAAGCTGGTATATTAAATTAACTATTTTAATGAGGTGATTATCCCCCCCACTTCTCAAGCTGTTCCTAGAATTTATTCCAGTACTTCACACTGAGTGTTTTGCTTAGTTTGCAGGTTTTTACAGGACACAGAGCAACACATCTGAGGTGACCTGGCAGGACTCTCACATTACCCAGTATTGTATAGCAGCAAGGAGAAGGGGTTTGTTACCCATTAGCCCAGATTTCATAAAATGTGCACCCGATTTGTTATACATCCATTTTCGAAAAATTACTCTCGAGCATGAAGATTTTATCAATGGCACTGCTGTACCCCAGCTCCAGGTTAGCATTTCTGAGCTCAGGGACTGCAGCATCACACCCTCACTGTGAGGGAAAGACGAGGGACTGGCTCACCATACTTGAGGGCAAATCATTTTACACAGAAATACTCCTGTCTTTAATGAGGTGCTCGTTTCACCTTTCTTTGACTGGCAAGACAGCAGCTATAGTTTAAGTTCCAGCTGGGGTTGCTGGCAGAGGATTAAAGCAGGCGTATAATTTATGTGGAATATGGATAATCTGAGGTGGGATGTAAGGTGCTTCACTACAAGAAGATGAACCTCCTCTGCATCCAGCAGCACAGACAAGTAATGGTTGGGTGTGGATGCTAATTACAGGATTTGTGACACCAAAAGTCAAGTGATGCAGCAGCAACAAGACAAAATAACAATATTTAGAGCGAGGAAACTGCAAAGTGCCGTGTTAAACTGAGAGTTTCAAACACTTGTTCAAGTCTTTCTCATTTCTCAGTTGTGCACTAGCACTTTGTCCTTCAGCTGTTTCCTTTGATGGGGATGAAAATAGTAACAAACACTTCCTAATTCCCTCTTTGTACCAACTGGGAGTCTATAATGCCATCAAAATAGTCTGTTTCTACTTAGGTTGAGGCAGAGTAGCATTTGAAAAATTCAAGAAGTCTCCTCTTGTGCTGTCTGCAGAACATTTTTAAACTCATGGCTTCAAGTGGTATCTGGAATCATGAGGTACAGGTTGAAGACACCAAATAAAATAGCCACTACTCCAGTCCTAGGGAAGAAGTACTCTTTTGCAAAAGACGTTTTCTCTTTATTTTATCTTTTTTTTTTTCTCTTTGTGTCTTTGAGAGAAGCTTTTTTTGTCTTCAAGCATTTGCAGAAACTGAATACCACTACCAGCTGTTCAAATGTGAAACCACCAGCAAGATTCAGTACTAGCAGTTGGAGTCTACTCCTTCTGTACATATAGGGCTTTATGAAAATCTGTGAGAGTAGCACCTGCACATCTCTTACAGAAAGAGACCTTGGGCAGTTTATGGGAAAGCAGGGATAATTAAGGTCGAACAGGAAATGTGCCAGAACTGGATGTTCGTTTCCCAGGGAAGAAGGAGAAAAAAAACTATTAAAAGAAACTGGGACAGAACAACAGAAGAGAAGATGATCTCAGATTTCATTTTGTGCCTTGTGCATCCAAACAACAAACAAACAAAAAATAATTTGTTGATTTTTTTTCCTGGATCATGGGAAAAAGAAAGTTCAGCTTTGTAAACCTTTTAATTTTGTGAATCGGATTACTGTAAAAAGTACAAATAGGAGCAAGATTGTAGATTTTCTAAGAGTGTTTTTTTTCCTTCTGACTTAATTTGACTGCAGAAGAGAGGCAAGTACAGTTTGCAGTTTATATTACTTACTGCAAGAGACAGACCTAACCCATAAAATTTTATTCTACATAAAATAATTTTCTCCTTGAGTTCCAGGGATGCCAGGTCAGATCCGTTTCTGCATTCATTTTCATGTGTTCCTTAACGGTATATTGGGGAAGTGTACATAAATAGAATTCTTTTTTTGCCATGTAAAATAGTGTGCTGTCGATTCAAGAACTGTCCCTCAAAGTCTCTATGAAAGTTACCAATTCCTAAATTTAAAAAGCAGTACGTGTGTTTACCTTTATACAATAATGTTTTATGGAGAGAGGGAGAAGTTCTCTCTTAAAAACCAGAGTGATGGGGTTGTGCTTTCCAAGTCACGTATCTATGCTAATGTTCTGGTACACTTGTTTACCCCTGCACCAAACGCAGGTTTATTGCAGAAGAATCCACCGCTGCAGGTTCAAAATGCGTCCTCACCGACAGTCCGACCTGGATTATTGACCCTGTTGATGGAACGTGCAACTTTGTGCACAGGTAAACGGCCAGCGGCCTGGGAGACACAGCAAAACCCAAAATGTAGCTGCTCACCGGCCCTCCCTTCCTCCTGAAGGTGGTTTTCCCTGGTAGGCTTGTTCCTCTGACTGGCGCATAGGAGTCACCCCGTTATCTCTTGGTCCCTGGCGGTGTGTGTGTGGGGCGGCTGTGCTTGTGCCGATACCTGCGGCTGAGCCGGGGTTTGTGGCGGCTGCCAGCCCTGGCTGCCGGCCCTTGGCTCACTCCCAGGCACCGCACGCTGCCGCGGGAACAAGGCCGCGCTGTGAGGGCGCTTGGCACAGCGCCCCAGGGTGCTGCGCGCTCCCCTTCGGACACAGGCGCTTCGTTCTTCCCGGGGAGTGCAACCACTGCCCCCGGGTACCGCGGCGCTGAAAACTGCGCTGTACAGAGATGCTGGTGTTACATTTCTAAAGCGCCGCCGCAAAACGAAATCTAGGGCTCAGTGCTGCAACAATTAAGACTTTTAATTCATCATGCGAGTGTTAGGAGTTGTAAACTAATGGCTCTTCATAATATTTCTGCTTAGAAACCCCCGCATTATAGTTAACGGTTGAAAATAATTACAACTTTCATAAAACAAAAAAAATAATGTCCTTGACTTTTGGTGCAATTACACAGAGATCCAGGGGAGATGGGGGGTGTCACGTGGTGAAGTTTAATGCAATTAAGTGAAATTTCCTCTTTCTAGCAATATTTTCTGGACTTTCAAAGTGCTTTTCAAAATGTGCTTTTAAGAAATGAATTTATTTCATTGTTTGAAATGTAATAATTATACAGTAGTCAGAAGGATCAAATTAAATACATTACCATCACTTTGAAAAAGGAAAGCATAGAGGAACTGGTTTCTTTTTATGTTGGTGTCAGTAGCAAGCTATCTCCATGCTCCTTAATTGCTATCACAGATGCATAGCTTGAACAAAATGTGCTTTTAAAAGCAACAACTTGTTATAACATTAGTGGTTTTATACTGGATAATTCAATTACACTGGAGCAAAAACAGCCCTAAAATATACTACATGTCCAGTATAAAAATTGTGATGTCTTCAGGAGTTTATTTTTTGCCTTCTCCAATATTACATTTTAAAAGGAATTGACAAAGAGGCTGACAAAGGAGAAATATTATAATGTCAAGCGCATTTTGATAAACTCACAGAGCTCCATGTGGGGTTTTGTTGCCTACGGGGGTTGATAAGGAGTAAGTTGAGAGATTTTTCATCAGTACTACTTAATTTCTTATTTTTCACAGATTTCCAACAGTGGCAGTGAGCATTGGATTTGCTGTTAACAAAGAGGTATGAAGTATGTTCTTTAAGATGGGCACCTGAGAATTGGCTAGAAGTCTAAAAACCATGTGGGAACTTTAAATTAAAAAAAAAAACCTAAAAAAAAAAATCAGTCACTACTCCGGTTTTCCTGTGCTTTTTAAATGCATCTGATCATACTCTACTCATCTAAAACCGTAGTCCTGCATAACTTACTTATGCAAACTGGCAATTAAAAGAGAATTATATTAATTATTTTAAGTATTGTGGGATTTATTTGGAGAAAAAGGAAGTACTGGTGTGAGCAAGGTTTAGTTAGACAAAACCATAATAAGTTCAGTTTGGTGCTGCCTCTTCATAATTTAAACATATATCCCAGTATTCCTGTATTATTATTATTGCCTCTTTCCTGCTAGCAGTATCTGTGAAAGCTAACTCCTGCTATGAGTCAATGTAGAACTGATTTTATGAAGAGTGCAAAATTATGGGCCTAGTTCATTCCATCTGCATTTGTATTTTTCTTGATGTAGTAAAATAGCTATATTTACCACATGAGAGCTTGATTATGGTGAGGGTGGGAAGGTACCTAGCCTTCCAATGTGCCAGTTTGAGTTTCCTGGCTATACTCATTTGTGCTAGTGCCTTTTCTCCAGATGTTGCTGGTTTACAATTTGCTATATATCCATGAATTAACTAGTTATTCAAATTGCCAATGAATGTGCCTCCTTCAGCCTAATTCCACAGTCTTAACTATATGTACAGCTTTAAGCAAAGCTAGCAAGAATTCTGTGCAGTAACAACCAAGTTTTCAGATGTGCTAGTACCTCTTACTGATTTAAACAGAATAATGGTGTGTACTTCTCTGGTTAGACCTTTCAAACATGGAAACTGCAGAGAAAGACTTCCATGCTTTTCTGAAATTTATTCATTTCCAAAGGTCCATTTGAACAGTACATTTTATTACCAGACAGCTTTCTGTAATATTTATGTTTTCTAGAACACCATCATGATTTTGATGCTGCATATTTTGGGTTATGTAAACTAAACAAAGCTGAAACAAAAGTAAAGAATGAGGCTAAATCTTTCTCAGTTAAACAAATAGGACAAGCAGAAAAAAAGAGCAAACTGAAAAGGAGCCAAAGTACACACATGGGAACTGACCTGATTATAAGCCTTGAAGAAATTCTTGCAGATGTCTTTAGGGAAAGAGTTTTTTAATAGTGTGTTCCTCAAAAAAATCCCCTTGGTTTAGATGGGACCTCAGGGTAGGGAGCCAGGACAGTCTATTCCCTTTGAATTGTCTCAGATGAACAGCAAGTGCAGGAGAAAAAAATTTGAAGTCTAGAACATCTGAGATGTTAAATTTAGTTGACCTTGTGGCCAACTGCTGACACCTCAAGCAAGTCACTTAGTTTTTATGTACCCCTAAATTAAATAATGCTAATATTAGTGATCTAGGAGCAATATTCAGCGCTGACCCTTTAAGTTTGTTGGAGGGTTTTTCTGTCCAAACTCCTTCTCTTGGAGTCCTGTGACTTCAAGAGATCCTCACAAAAAGATTTTGCAGAGAAAGATTTGAAGAAGTGGCTGGAGTGTACTGCTCTGATTGAAAAGGCAGGCAAATTCAATGCACCATGAAAGCTGAGGGGCCTACAAAAGCATCCACTGTTAATAAAGAGTGTGCCATGACTCCTGAGTTTGGATGCCTGACTGATCCTGGGGCCACAAATCTCTGTGGTCCAGCCGAGCTCAGTAGGGTTGCTTCAAGGAGCAGCTGCTCACCAGTGAAAGCAAAGCATTCAGAGTCTTGTGTCAGAGGCCTTGTGTATTTTCAGTAAAAACATTTCAATTGCGTTTGAAAACAACTCAGTGTTTAATCCATTCTAATGCGAGCAGAAACAAACTGCGAGTAAGAATTTAGAGGATCAGGAACACATTGCATTAACTTTTCTCCATAAGCTGAATTTTATATGACCTATATCTCAATATCACAGTAATAGTAAAATTATTCCAGTTTTTTAGCATCAGTGTAATCTTTATTATGTGTACCAATTAAAATATTGCTGATCTTTTTGCCATTAGTAGTTGTTTATATTTATGATGAGTAATTTGAGTTGCATTCATTTCTTTCCTTTTCAAAATCTTAAAGCTTGAATTTGGTGTAATTTACCACTGCACTGAAGAACGATTATACACTGGTAGAAGAGGTCAAGGGGCATTTTGTAATGACAAAAGGCTTCAGGTATCAAAAGAGACAGGTTGGTCTAGATTTTGTTAGAACTCTAAAAGGAATAATTAATTTTGTTTCAGAGTTGTTGCAAATCATCATTAGGATAATGAACATCATTATCCTGATGGAAAGTATTTCACCTGCATGATAATTTTGTTGTTTTGTGTTTGTTTTTTCTGAAAAATCACTTTTCTCCTTTCCTTTCTAAAATATACATCTGAATATGAACTATTTCAATAATCCTAAATAATTTTGCTTCACAACCGTTGTTTAAAATAAGGAAGAATTTGTAGATTCACCAGTTTCATTCCAGCTGAGCACTGGCATAACTTTTTATAAGCAAGATGAAATGGGATTGGTGAATTGAATTCAGAGTACTATTGTGGCTGCTACTCACTTCTTTTCCAATGAACTTGTATGTCACAGAGTGTCTGATGTCTGTAGGCAAATGTGCTAACACTGAATTAAAGAGTGCATGCTTCATTAGGGTTTCTTGAACAGCTTGCTCTGGTGTGTGAGGTATGTTTCGATCTACAAATAGCCAGCAACATTTTGCCCACGCTTGAATGGAATTCTTTTATCGGTAAACCAAGTCATAGAGCTGTCTGTTTACCTAATGATTATAGAAAACAATAATTTGGTATTATTTAGAGAAGTTTTCTTTTAGTTAATCAAAATGCAGAGGAGAGCATAGCACTCAATTGTAAGTGGAAGCAGACATGTGACAGAAATGTGCACTGCTGTACACACAAGGTGGTAAAAATTTCACCCCAAAGAGAGATTTGAGATTTGATGAGCTCAAAACACAGTAAATTCAAGCAGTTTGACATACAGATTTCTTTAGTGTCTGAAGCAGACCCTGCATCAAAATTTCACCTGAAATTTGGGAAGTTTGGCTATTCATCTAAGTTAATAATGATCTGGGATCTACGTATTTGGAGAGACAGATTGTAAAATCATTGTAAATCTTAAATCCCTAAGATTTTAATCATTGATTATACATCACATTTTTATTGGTGTTCAAATATCTCAAATTCTAAAAAAGCCCGTACTGGCAGAGACTATTAGGAAGAACTAGGGGTGCTTCCAATTGGGCTGCATGAACAACTGTGGAAATGGCCTCACGTGCTTTTGCAGTTAGAAAGTTCTGGTTTCCTGCTGAGCAATGAACAATTTTGGCACATATCACTTCTGTCTTCCTTTCTCTAGACATCCAGTCTACGTGGGTGTCTAGAACATAGCAAGGGAAGTAGACCTTCCGCCCTTCCAAATGCTTTGAAATTTTCTTTTGTTTTGAGATACATCATTTTGCGGTGGGAAATTTTCACCAGTGAAGCTGGATCTGCTTTAATCTCACTTCTACTGATGTTATAAGTGTTTTAAATCACAGTTGCTCTGTAAGGGCTGTGGCTTCAGTGAAATAAACCAACCCTGGAAGAGAGACTTGTGTTTCCCTCTACCTGCCACTGGAACTGAAGTGGCCATGATGTGTTTGAGATCTAAGCTGTCGTGTCACTGGCTGCCATTTGTTTTCAGGAAATGTGATTGTTGTATGACGTTGATCTACACTTGTACATTCATTGTTCAGATTTAATCATTTGAAATCACAGCCCAGGCAAACACTGTTCTTTCTCAACACCCAATTTTGTAGAGGTTTAGTATGGGAGTCCACACGGTTATGATACACTTAAATGAAGGATCCATCTTCCCTGTTATCTTGAGTGATACTTTCTTCTCACGCTTAGATTCATGTTAGGCCTTACATGTGCTAATACCGTAAATGTATTTTCTTTTTTTAATCATCTGTGTTGAGCAGAACTGATCTTTTCCTCATAAATTTATCCATATCACTGTTAAATCTTTTCTACCAAGCCCGCCTTTGTATTTTTTTGCCTCTATCAGAATGAGGAATAGTCAGTAAATTTTATCTCATATCCTGAATTCCTGAAATGTCATACTGTCTTGTGATCAGTCAGCTCCTTCTTCTAAGCAGAGACCTCCCTCTTAGTTGCTTTAGTCTGTTCATCCAATTTCCAGCTGTAGCCTTGAAGAAAATTCTGAGAGATCTGTCTATGCCTTAGAAATATTTTTAATAACTCAAAAGAATAACGGTCTCAGTCACAGCCTAACTATAACTGGTGTAGTGTGAATGCTTGGTGCATTTCAGCAATGAGATGGGCATTAAATGTTCTCTGATTATAAATGGGTCTGTTATGCAAAATAAGGCAGATTGCTTTCACCATCTAGACCTTTTAGTAGTGGCTAAACAACAAATACCCTACAGCATGCCTAGATTAGTGTTTTTCTGTTTTAATGCAGTAATTTAAAAAGCAGCCGTGGAGTCAGTGTTCTTACAGTTAATATTTGTGACACCGTGTAACTTGCAATCTAATTACATATCTGTTACTCGCCAAGCATTTTACCACATTGCTTGAATCCATAAGGTTCATCTGCAATACTAAATTCTTTGGTAGCCTGTTTAATTAAAAGGTGCCTCACTCCAGCCTAATTTGTTTTTGAAAACCTCCTTGCTCCTTGTGCGGAGAACTTTCAGCTTATGCAGGTAGCTGCAAGAACCAGGTAGAGGTTGTCTACCTGAATGAATGCCTCACCCTTAGCCCAGGGTAGGAGGTGACACCTGGCACCGGGCACAGTCCAGTCAGTGAGTTCTCAACCACTAAACCTTTGAGTTTTGTCATCCCTTTAACCCCTCTTGAGTTCAGCTGGCACTGCAGGAGCAGGGACACTTGGCATTTGATCAAGCATCTCCACCTACATTGGCACACGCCTGTTATAGCCTGGCAGTATTCAAATCTCACATGAGGACTGCTTCAACACCTTTCAAGTCACTGTGAGTCTCTCCTTTGTGCACAAGGCTGGTATCTCCATCTGCTGTAGGACAGCACTGCCGTTGCTGAACACAGGACAAACAGAACATTCACAGATTATTATGGTTAAAAATACTGCTTTAATTTGTCATAAGAAGGGGGTTTTTTCAGTCATAAAGTGTCCTCAGTCTTTGAAATGCCAGAATGAGCTATTAGTAAGTCACTGGTGATCTAGGGAGAAACATTTCTTTCCTCTTACTGGGTTCCCAAATGATTATAATTGGTTAACAAATTACATTAAAATTCCCTATTCAGTGACCATCCTGTTTTCAAATATGGATAGATTAAGATCATTAGCAGTTACTAGATTACTAGATTATTTTTAGTTTACTGCTAATATTAGTGAATTTACCAAAAGGTGGCTGGTCAATGAAATAAAACAAGGTGTAGAAAGAGAAGGAATGTAAGAATGCATTCTTGGTTTTAGTCCTCCTGTTTTGTTGGGTCTTTTTAAGTCTGTTTAGAATAGACCATTTGATAGGAGAAACCTAGTCTTGCTTGAATTTCTATGCAAAGTTGTCACTTTATGAAAAGGTTTGGGGTAGAAAAAGGGACATGAAAATTATTTTTGTGTGAAAAGTCCATTAGTGTTTAATTTAAAAACAAATTTATGGAGCCTACCTGGAAGATGTTGAATTAATGGAAACATCTCTCTACCATTGCAGATATCTCGAAGGCCTTAATTTTAACAGAAATTGGTCCAAAACGTGACCCTGCAACTTTGAAATTGTTCCTTGGTAACATTGAGAGATTGCTCAAGGCCCAAGCACATGGGTAAGATGTTTTACTGCATATGTCTCACATTTGTGACCAAAAAGTCACTTTAAAAAGTAATTAAAAAATAAAAGACTGAAACAAGTGTGTTGTACACATAGGTTGAAGTCAAAAGCATTTTCTTCTTTGTGTTGCTATGGGGTGTAGGGTCCGTGTCATTGGGAGCTCAACGCTGGCCCTGTGCCACTTGGCGTCCGGCGCTGCAGACGCCTATTACCAGTTTGGGTTGCACTGCTGGGACCTGGCAGCGGCCACTGTCATCATCAGAGAGGCAGGGGGCACTGTGATAGACACTTCAGGTGAGCAAAATGCCCTTGCTTTTCCACTGACTGTTGGGGGACTGAGCGAGTGGCTTCCTCGGGGCAGCTTGTGTCACCTCAGCCCGGTGCTGCCCCTGTGGCTCTCCCTCATTTCTAGCAATATCCTGTAGAAAGGTCTGTACTCTTCACTAGGCTCAGGCTGGTTATTTAGAACACACTGTCATTTCAGCGTGGAGTTTCATCACATCAAAGGTCTTCTGAGTCAAACTGTATTTCCATGACTTGGAGTAATTCCCCTAAAGCCTCGTATTTACAGTAAGGAACCAGCACAGGAGATCGCAGGTACGCTCAGACGTTCCAATTAGATTTCAACAGAGACATCTTCCCGAGAAAAGAGGAGTCTGAGGTACCAGTTTGGACATATATGACTAGAAACTACTCAGAGGGAGTAAAGGGCAGCGCAGTCTCCACATTATTAGTTAATTTAGATGGTACACATCCCAGAGTAATGGTTTACTGGTGACCAGTACCTGGATACTATGGAAAGATCTGGTGGCTTAAGATGGGTATGCTGAATGAATTAATTTCTATCCCATTGCTAGAAGAGAGGAGTATTGCATCTATTGTTGGCTACTGAACAAATCTAGGCATTCACAGCTCCTCTTACATACTTTGGCTCTGTGTCTCGAATTTCATAAAACAACTTTTTGCTGGAAATTTCCATGTAGGAGCTGTTGAATTAGGTTGTCCTTCCCACCCCAAAAGGAGCGTATGAAGTTGTTTCTGTGTTTCTGACCCTAGCTAGTTACAGCATGGCTTCTATTTAAGACACTTCTTGTTAATCCTCTTGCCCTCAGGGGGACCTCTGGATCTTATGTCCTGCCGAGTGATTGCTGCAGGCACGAGAGAGATGGCCATGTTCATAGCTCAGGAAATACAAACTATTCACTATCGACGGGATGACGAGAATTAAATACTCATTGTGCGGAGTTTGCCCTCCTGAACCATGTAACGTTTGCAAGATGGGTGTCTTGGAAGGGTACGTGATTTCAGCAGGATGATTTATGTGGAGATTTTCTGTGTCAAATATTTTTTATAAATTTATTACCATGTGGGAAGGCATACGGAGATTTTTAGACCTCTAAGAATCGTGTTTCCTTTTTAATATGTATCTCTTTCAGCAGTATCTTTTTTATAAGATAGAATATTTTACTTGTAGCAAATTAGTGTCAAAACTAAGTTGTAATTTCATATCCGTGGGGCTGATATTTAGTCTTTTGTAACACACAGCTAAAAAATGGAACTTTATTTTTACAGATGCAGATCTCAGGTAAATGAGCTTTAGGACTGTAGTAAAGGAGGAGTAGTTGAGATGTGTGCCTATAATAATACCCTTGTTCCACGATACTTAAGAATGCAATAAAAATGGCATTGTTGTTTCCTAACGACGTCATAGCTCTGTATCCATATATGTACGTCTGTCTATGTGTGTGTATATGTGTATATATACACCTATATGTGTCCATGCATGTATACACACACACCCCCAGGGGTGTATGTGTCTATGTATGGATATCCTGGATGTTTACAGCAACTTAGAGAATGCACAGAGAGAAGAAAGCTAATATTGGAAGCTCTTTTCAGGTAATGGGGTTTTTTTAGGTTACTTAGGTGATTCCAGTCGGGGCTACCCAAATGGCAAATAGCAGAGCTGACCATGGAAAAAGTTCAATTGTTTTACAAACTGCCCAGCCAGTTTTGTTTCCCTTCATCCCTCTGCATGGGCACAAATTGTACTATCCTGTAGGCCTCTGTAAGATACTCAAACCTGCAAACAATTGCAACCATAGAGTACTTATAGTTAAAACCAGGAGTATTGAACTCAAGCTGAGCTATTCACAGTATTAACTATGACACACAGCAGTAGGAGGCCAGCAGAATAGAGCACAGTGTCAAAGAGCTGTTGAAGAGAAACTTCATGCAGAACAGCAGAATTTGGCCCCTTACAGGCAAGTTATTAAAAAGATGCACAGAAGATATGCTTGCAAAAAGTTCTAAGTCACATGCCCTTCTTGCACAATGTTGTAATCACACTTTTTGATCAGAAAAGCCTGTAAAATCAGTTACATAGATTTCCTAAATACACAGTTGTTCTCTATCCCTCTATCTAGCTGATAATTTCTGTTTAGACTGTGTTATAAATCATGAGCACAGGGAAAACATAAGTGTGTCAAGAAAAGCAGTTGTTATTAAATCACTCTTTTTTGTCAAAAGTTTAATTAAAAGCTATCTCTTTTTTTGCAAGAGTGAAAACTGAATAAAGGAATGAGCCAAGAGTTGGTTAAAAATCTAACTTTTTTTGTACACTGCATGTGTAGACTTTTTAAACATGTTCAGATATCTGCTTAGAAGATACAAACTAAATATTTTTTAAAAATAACCTTATGTGTGTTTCTTGCAATGAAAAATGTTTTTCACTGAATATAACATGAAGTTCTGTGTGATTTCTTGATTTTTTTAATGTGAAATACAAAATATTGACTGTGTGAGGAATATCTAAATCCATCTAAGCATTTAAAAGGTGATGGTTCTTAGCAGAAAATCAACACTTTCCATCACAGTGATCAACATTTTGTCACTGCTCCCTTTACCCCCTCCATCTCTTTGTACCCCTGTTTGGAAAAGGAGATTGTAAGCCCTCTGGGGCAGGGACTACAGTAGTTTAGCTCTGGGTTTTCACAGTGCTAATAGGATGAGGTGCTGGTCCACAACTAGGCACTGAGGTGCTATAATAATACAAATAATAAATGCTAATAGGCTCACTTGTCTCTTGTTCACTCTCCTCCCACTTCCCAAGCACGGAGGAGATCGGAGTGACAGATGTGGGGCTTGGTGGCACTGCTCTGATTCCAGGGTGCTTAGCCCTGGCAGCCGTGGGAGCAGCTGGGGCTTTACTCGGGCTTGGGCCGAGCCTGTAAGCCCTGGAAGGAAGCTTATGCTGGCAGGGAATCAAGTGTGGTGGAAGCTCAGCCCCACTTCATCCACTTGCCCTCTTCACCCGTTCCCCCCACTGCATGTGTGAGCTGAGCTGCTTCATGGCCCTGCGAGGTTTCCCAGCAGCTCAGCTCACTGGTACAAAGAAAGTCTCTGACCCAGTTAGCGCTGGTGTGCCCTGGCGTTCCCAGAGCTCGGCAGAGCAGGGAAATCTGTGCATCCACTTCAATGGCACACACCAGCGATTTGCAAAGCTGGGAGCCAAGCAAGGCAGGAAAGGAGAAGTACGGAAACACAATCCCAAGTTCTCATTTGTGCCCAGGATGCAGTTTGGGTTGTTATTTGGACTCTAGTCCAAGTATGTTAAACTGGCCGTGTGTGTGGGGAGCAACAATCCTGTCTCCCCCACCTCCTCTGCTGCCTGTGTGCCAGGACAAACATTTCTGAACCCTTCCAGGGGACCAGAGGAGTGATCTGCCTGCAAAGTACCCCAGTAAACAACACAGGAATTCTTTTCGAGGCACACCATTTTCCCAAGCCAGTTCTGTCCCTGGCCACCATGAGTGGCTGACTTCAGGGTCCAAAGAGGGTAGCAGGGGGCAAGCAGGACAGCTCCCTTCACAGATGATGTCACAGCATCCCAGTTCAGTTTGCATCAAAATGCAGCCTTAAAGCTATTTGACTGCAAAAACTGTTCTGGAGTTCGTCCTCTCTTCCTTATTTCTAGGTGGCCAAGTGAAACTTTGCTCAGCATGTGCCCAGCAGCTCATCCTGTGAGTTCAAGCATTCATAGTGCAGGACATTGGCCAAAAACTTAAATCCCCCAAAATTCTCAAACACGTGGACTCTTTTGACTGCCAGCTGTCATAAAATGCTTCAACTGTTTTCCACTGCATACATTATGGAGTAAATAATGTATCCAAGATTGAAGATGAAGATTTTCTCCCTGAACACCAGCACAACAAAGATGCCTGTGCTCCGAAAAGTGAGTGCTTCCTCCGTAAGCAAATGGTGCTCAGCTTCCCAGAGCCACTATCAAATTAACACAGACCACACCTTTTTCCTGGTACCTTCCTAGGGCTGCCAAGACTGTTTAATTTTTTTTTTCCTTTAGCCAGTAGGGAAGCTGTGTACAAAAATGTGCTCTGCTTCAGGACTCTATTGCCAAGACTGAAAACATAGAGAAGTCAAAATTATTGTTCCACCAGCAGTTTCCATTTTACATGTTGTATTGGTTTAGCATAAATGGTAAGAAAAACCAATTGTTAATCCATTTTGGAACTAACAGCTAAGCTGGCCAATCAGGTAAAAGGGGTACACCCTCTGGGACACCGCTTAAAAACAGGAATCTTGGGAGACCCGCCCTCTTTCCGGGACTCCGAACCATGAGGTAGCACCGCGGCCGGGCCGGGAGGGGGCCCGGGCCTCAGGGCCCCGGGAGGCCCCGGGAGCCGCGGCCGGGCCGGGAGGGGGCCCGGGCCCC
>WBMY01002465.1:64261-77316 GCA_013397315.1 Donacobius atricapilla | reverse complement strand
AAGAAGTCCTTTATTGTGAAGCTGTGCATCTTTAAAAGGTGAAACCCCGTGCTTTAAAAATCCACAAGCCCTTATGTAGTCATATAAAAAGCTACATTTTGAGAGGCTCACATAATGCAGTGTCGGGCGGGCTGCATTAGTAAAGCTAGAAGTCACAAACAGACTGTGTCTCTTGTGAAAAGTTACCAGAAAAATCAGGAGGGACTTGTCTCTCTCAAAAGACTGAATGAAAGACTGTTTTATTAAGTGATGCTGACTTAAGAGTTCTGATGTTTTGTCCCTTTGCATTGTTTTTTCGTGGAAAAGTAAATTGTTGCTAGGGAGGAAGAGGGGTTGTTTTTGAGAGGGTTTCGTAGTTAGTTTTTTTGTTTGTTTACCTTTACTGTATGTTAATAAATCTAACTGTTTCTATTTTAAATTGAACCTGTTTTGCTTTTCTTTTAATCCTATTCCACTAAAATGAAAATTAGGCGAATGTGATAACCACTACACATGTCAAAGTTAAGTCTTTCATAAAACATCTCCCCAACTCTAAGGAGTGCAGCAAATCATTCACCAGCAGCAGAGGGAAGGAATTTCCATTTTCTTTTAATCCATCCACCAGACATGACAATAGCACTATAGGATGCTGCATTTAATATGCATGCTGTGTTCACATAGCAGAAGAACTAATTCTATGCCAAAGAGGAATAACTGCTGACACTTGACTCTGGATTTCCATGGGGCTTGCTCCTGAAGTTTTAATTTTAAAATGCATTACAATATTTGTAGTTCTGTCCTTTTCATCCCATTATATTTGTACAGTGAATTTTAGAGCAAAATGAACGTGTGTGACCTTTCTCATCACAGAACAGGAAGGTGCATGTTTCACAACATGAAGAAGCTGAATTCCATATCTCAGCATACTGAATGTTACTATTTCAATGACAAAAAAAAAATCATGTGCAATTTCCCTTGTGTACAGCAGTGAAGTCCATGCATGTCAACAAAGATACCACAGTGCAGCCTGGTAACAAGGCAGCCAGAGAGACCCACTTCATACAGGTGGTGTGGGAATTGGTCAGTGATCAGAAGGCTCTTTAATTGCAGTCACTTTTATGCAATTACTGAAATCCATTATATCATACTGAATACTTCAGTACGTACCCTTATAAACAGCATTTATACATTTATGATCCTCTGCACCCTTTTATGCACACTGCTACTTCATGCTCTCTACTGCACTATGCTTCTTCAGTTAGCTACTGGCTTTTAGTTTTACTAAAAACTAGCATTTTTTAGTGGATGCTCAGGGTTTTTATAATACAGCCATTAAAACCATTGTTTTCCAATTCACTGAAACAAATGGATTCAAAATTGAGGTCTGAGTCTTCCTGCCAACACTTACCAGGATGATTTGACCGATTTGCTGGCGTTGTAGCTGTTTTCAGGAGAAATGAAATGCCAACATTTTCTCATGCAGGCAGAATTTTCTATCTGGTCATGGGGAGGGAAAGCCTTCTTTCATTCAGCAGTGCCTGGTTTGCAACATGGAACATTAATCAGCTCCAAACAGGAGTGTTTTCCTCCTCCAAGAACGTACTATCAAAATCAGTGCTAATGGATATATGACTATACAATTTGGAAAAAAAGTATTATTCATATACTTCATACAGTTTTATATATCAATATTAATGCTGGAAAAACAATATTTTATTTATATAGAGATAGAGATAGAGATGATAGAGATAGAGATAGAGATAGATATGATAGATAAAAATTGAGTCTGGAATAAGTTTTTATATACAAATCATTAATACAAAGGCTCACAAAAAATGTTTTAAAATTTCTCAGTGTTTGTGTCTCCAGCCACCTGTTACAATCAAATTCAAAGTGTTCATCTGTGGAAAGAAAAGCATTTATTCAGAGATGTTTTCTAAGATAAAAGATTTTGCAGACACATTCTTGACACAGAAAGATTATGTTAAGTATTAAAGAGGTCAGTAGGGAAGGGATAAACTTTATCACATTAGGCTGGAAACCTCTTAAAGTGTGAAAGGTCTGTGTCCTTTAGCAGTGCTTTTCTTTTAGCCAAAAATACACTATGGTGGTATTTGAGTTTAAAGCTATTTGAGAAAGCAAAACTGTATGTGCAAGTGCACAGTTGCTGTATGAGTGATGCAGCAAGACTTGGAAATACTGTGACATTGATGGTCACTTTTAGGACCCCTGAACTGGATATATTCATGCTGGAAATACTGGTTTATTCTATTATGAAAAGAATTCAGGCATTATTAGCCAGGCTGCCACACAACACAGAACTCAAATCAGAATTCCATCACTTTTGTTTGTGCATTGCAATAGGCACCTCTTTGTTCTCCTGAGAAACACATGTATTCTCTTTCCAGGAGTTGTTTAATGTGAGTCATGTTCAGCAGCACAACCAGATGATGCCAGTGAGTCCAATTTGAAGAAAATGGGGCCCAAAAGCTCTACTGGCACAAGGGGCCACAATTCCAGTGATGTTGTGAAGCTCAGGGCACTGAATGACTGTAACTCAGCAAAGTTATCAATTGTCTTTGTGGTGAAATAACCACCAAGACTTCCGTGATACAAACACGTACACCCATCAGGTGACGCGTAGCCAGGATTTCTGGAGACACCAAGTGATTCTAAAGTCTTGCTTCAGGTGGTCAGCATGCCTCAGGGCCACACTTAACATTTGAGACAACAAATACTTTAAGAACTCTTTCAATATAAAATACAGTTATTGTTATACACACATGTAGAAATTTAGAAATGTAATGTTGGTTTGTCCCTGCTTTGCACCTGGTGTTTACTATTTGTAAAATGGACAAGATATGCAAATTTAACAGAATATTAGTATTTTACATTCATTTTTCAAGCATAGAAATAAATATACAAGGGTTCACCAGTTTTTAGTACACCGCTTCCAAAGTTTAGGAGTAAAGCACTCATAGTTCACTGGAGATTTTTTCAGATGCACTCTATCCCTGCTCTATTTAATCTGTACATAAAAAAGCAGTGGGAGGAAGAATTAGTCTTACAAGATGCAACTTTACTTCAAAAGGGATTAAGGCTACTTAATTACACCAGTATATCCCCAACTGATTTGCTAAGTCTGTGGTAAATCTGAACCTAAATGTACATCTGAAAATAGACAACAAAACATAAAAGTCATTATAATTCATGTAGACCTTCTAATAATTTATATAAAATTTTCTTATCTAAGACACCCTTCTGTAATTATTATCTTGGAAGCTAAGAATAATTATTTTTAAATGTTTTATACAGGCAAGGGAAAGACGGATTTTACAACTAATTACCTACACTAAATCAAGGAATCAAAGACTTTAACTCATGATATAAGCATGTGCAATTTCAAAAAATGCTTTTCCACCCACTGATATCAGTTGAATTTAAGCTTGTCTCCATCATACAGAGATTTCATCATGAAAGCATAATTTAAAAATACAAAAATATCCATGTTGCATTCTTGTTTATCTTTTTCAACATTATGCTTTGTCCTTTGGAAACTAGCATTTCATCCTGTACCCTATACAAGTTAAAGAGTTTCTTGTTATTTTTTAATGAATGCTACAAATCAATGATCCCAGAAATCATTAGATCAGTGTGTATGTGAGAAACATTCTCAAGTGAAGCTTTGATTTTTAGGAAGAAATGTACATTAGCGATATTACTTTAGTAATAGCAAAAGAAAAAATGAAAATCTGTGTTGTTTTATGTGTCAGTAACTTTCATGCTGGACACACCTCTCAGTCTATACAAGTTCTGTGAGCACATGAGCTCAAATGAAGCTATTTCTGCTCTGAGTCCACCAGTTCCTGAAGAGACTGAGAAAGAGTAAATACACTCAGGAAGCAGTGCAGTCAAACTTCACACCCAAAAAGGATGCTCAGATGATATAAACAGACAATGAATGACTCATGCTACCCATCGAAGAGTAGAATTTCATCAAAATCTGAAAATGGTGCACAGTTCCTCCCTTCTCCCCACTGACACAAGCACAAAACCCAGAGTTTCATTATGGTTATGCCTCCTTGGAATTCTACTTACCTTTTATTCCTGTAAATCAGTCAGCTTATCCTAACAGCCAGCCTCACAAATTCACTGCCAGGATTTTGAGTACATTCCCAGGAGTTTTGCTGGCCTCATCCAAGGCAAGGTAATTTTTATCTGTTTTGAAGAAAGGTCTGGAAAAAGCTACAATGGGGCTTCTCCCTGTGGGAGCTGCTTTAAAGCTGAACCAGACACATACAGGTCCATGGAACCTGATGGAGTGCACCTACAAGTGGAGTGGGAGCTGGCTGATGGCAGTCTGATGCCACTTCTTATTGTCTTTGAAATGTGATCTGGAGATGTTCTTCAGCATTGGGAAAAGGCAAATGTCACTCCATGTCTTCAAGGAGGACAAGAAGAAGGGCCCTGGAAACAACAGGCCAGCCCACTTCACCTCAGTCCATTCACCTCAGCCCTCACCTGAAACCTTTTCAAAACACGTTAAGGACAAGGAGGTGGCTGGGAACAGTCAGCATGGATTTATGAAAGGAAGATCATGCTTGACTGACTGATCCAATGGCCTTTTGTGGTGTGATCTGTGCTTGGGATTGCCCCAACCCACCTGCAGGGCCTTGCAGAGAAATAATTCATTGCCAAGCAGAATGTCACAGAACAGGATAGGTAAGACTGAAAAATCAGGACTGAATTTTGGAAAAGGATGTAATTTCTTTCTGAATCTCATGAAAATACTGGAACATCTTCAATATAAGTGCTGTAAGTACATTTAATCTATCTCTATCCTAAGCTATGGAAATGGCCAGTACTACTGAACTGTGGCTAACATATTTTTCCTTTTTTGCCCCTTCCTTACATACTGAAATGTCTCCACAGGCCACTCATCCAGTGCAAGCCAGTTTTCTTTCTCAAAACCTTACTCAAATTCACCATTCTCATAAAGGCTCTTAAATATACTTTCACACAAGGTCCTCTCACCTGCTGATGACAGACAACTGCTCCCCCACCATTAAAACAAGAAGGTAACTGAACTACTGGGAAAGCACATTCCTCTTGTTTAAAGTGTGTTATACTGTTTATCTAATTAAACAGTAATTTAAAATAAGGATATCTTTTTATATATTCATGAAGCTGCTGCTGTAGCATTTTCAGACACCATCTGATCTGCAACCCTGCCATGCTGACAATCCTCAGCCTGATGCTAGGAGGCAATGAAGAGCCAGTCCTACCCCCACTGAAGGAAATGGTAAGATGCCCACTTACTGCAATAAAATAGATAAGATCCTACATTCCAGTGCTTCCATTCAGTGATATCATACCTTGAAAATAAGAACTTTAAAAAGAAAACAAAAATCCAAACCCTCAAACAAACAAAATGCTTGATGTCATATCTGAAAACCTGCATATCTATCAAAGCTGACATGGCTTTTGTTGAAAAGACCAGACATTTCCTCAAGCAGAGACTGTTGTCATTGCCACAGTTTCCCTCAAGCAGGAGTTTCTCACTTATTACCTTTCCTCTGACCAGTATGATTCCTACTGACAAATTATAGGCCTTTATTATCTTTCTGTTGGCTTCAAAAAAGAATTTGTTTTAAACAGCTTCAGTTATGTGCATCCATCAAGAACAAGAGCTCACTCAACACAGAGCCACCTGCTGACAGCCAAGTATATTCACACATTAAATCTGAAGTATCTCTGTTTCTGGGGAAACAACAGTTTTTAGCAATTTTTTTTTCTCTTTATCTGTATCAAAGGGCTTTGAGGGACAGAAGTTAAAAAGCAGGTAATTAAAAACAAACATAACTATGCAGAAGCCTTGTTGAATTTTTAAGCATTTGTAAATCTGGACAGATTTGAAAGATGTTTATTTCTGCTTGGAGCTGGATGAAGAAATGAGTGAGGTGCATACACAAGATAGTTCCGTCTCTGTTTATTTCCCTCTCAGAGCTGTAGGGGAGCAGTCTGCCAAAACCTGATGCAATTATTGATCCAGCAGCATTTGATCCCTTTCTGTTCCAGTCATTCTGAAATGTCTCTGGTGCTTGCATCAGGCTCTCTTGCCATTCCTCCCTACCTTGCAGCTCAGGGACTGTGGAGCTGTAAATTCGAGTCCTTCTCACACACAAAAGAAAACCCTTTCCTGAAGACTGACTCAGCCAGCCTGGCTTGCCAACAGAGGGCAGCTCTAGGTTGGGATAGGTTTCTGTTCCCAGGCAGCCAGATCCACTCATCTGTGATGCCTCCTGGATGCACACTGCCACACTGAAGTTCCCCCATCTGTCCCAGTCAGCCGGCCAGAGAGAGAGACATACTGGCCCTGCTCCTCTGGTATTGCTGATGTGCTGCAGTACAGAAGCAGAAGAGGAGCACTTTAAAGCCTTCCCTACATCTCTCCTCGAGCTCTGAGGGAGGAATGAATTTCTGATGATGGATCTTTTTGGTTAAGGCTTGTCAAGCAACACACGGTCAGTGCATTTATAATGCTCTGCTCTTTTAAGGGAGCGTGTGTCAGGAGGGAAAGACTAAACACAGCATCTGAGACAGAGAGGATTCACTATAAGGGATCGTGGGTCTACACATACCCACTGTAAGAAGCAAAATGCATATTTGGCACTGATAGGAAAAGCCAGCATCACAGAAGGGCATGTGCCTTGCAGAAGAGGCAATTAGATATGAATGTAGTTAATGTGTGGCAACAAGGTAAAGTGCTTCAGTTGTATTTGTAGAAATAACATGAAATGCAGCCAATCTCTACAAGGTTGAGTTTTAGAACAAAATGCCAGATGGGCCTGATAAAGTGTTTCTCAAAGGAGAAGCAGGTAGGCAGTGTCTGGCAGATCTTAGCAGAAAGGGATAAAGTCTTCACAAGACACCTGCAGCCAAGAGCCTTTAGAATCCGCTCAGAGCAGATCCAAGCTCCCAGGTCTGTAGTCAGCCCAAACATAGCTTGCTCCAAGGACCTGCTCCAGGGGATGCAGCTCTGAAGACAGACAGAGCACATATTTCATCTGTATCACTCACCTCTACACTTCCCCTAAAAATTGAACTTAACTGGCATAAAACTCAAGAGTTGAAACAGGCTGAACTTTTACCTTCGATATGCTTATGGCAGCATATTGTGCATATAAAACCATAGCCTGATCTCTCCCCCAGTAGTTCCCAAGAGTGACAACATCAGCATTACTTTCTTCTTCATTTATAAACAAACAAAAAAAAAACCCAAAACATTCAAAAATTATGATTAGGTCAAAGTTTAGCTGAGGAAAGTGTTGAGACAGAGGCCTTGGCAGTGCGCCCACCTAAATCTATAGGAGTCTTTCCTAATTACTAATGGGCTTTGACTGAGCTCTGAGTGAAGGGGATGGGAAGGTGATGGAATCTGTGCTGATTACCCACTAACAAAGACGTGTTTGAAATAATCTCCTGCCATCTGTCTTTGTTTTGCTAACCCACTCAGCTGGGCCTAAACAGAAAACCCATCAGCTGAATAGAGAATTAATTATTGAAAGAATGATCCCTTTGCATTTCTCACCTTCTGCAAGATCTATCCCCCCTGACCATGTGGGAGATTTCCCTGCATGATTACAGCAAACCACCACAGCACTGAGCCTACTGCTGTCACATACATGTGTGTGTCAGGCAAGTTATAAAAATAAGTAGATTTCTTCAATCTCAAAGAGCTGCTGTAAGACTCCTGTTGTGTCTGTTAGGATGAATGGTTCAACTGTGAATAGATAAGGCTGGCAGCCCTGTTACCTCTACAACGTGCTCCAAAGTGATGAGCACTTAATTTCTCAGGAATCATCCAGACTTACTACCAATGCTCTAGCTTCACCATAAGTGAAAGTGTGTATTAACTTCATGCTCCAAAGTGTTGTTGCCCACACTAATTGGGTTTGTTGGACAGACCATCTGATCGCCAGAATCAGACCCAACCGAGCCACATCTGTGTGGGCTGGGGCCGGTGGGGGAGGCACAGCCAGGCCTGAGGGTGTGAGGTGACAAGGACTTTGGAGCTGAGGTGGCCAGGGACAGGAAGCTGCAGTGATAGAAATAAAGGATGACAAGTGAGACTATTCAGATCTGGGAGCTATTGGCCTCACAGCATGAAGCCATTCTCCTCCTGCAGCCTGACCCACCTAAAAGCAGTGCAAAGACCTGCGAGAGTCAAAGGGCTGACTGGATATTTTACAGGGATAGGTACAGAGGCAGGCCAGCTCTTGTCAGAAAGCTTTTAGCTCCTAAGTCAGGTTTAGACTCCAAATTAGGTCCGAGAGGCACTTGACTTTGGGCTTGCAGCTTACCAAGAGCATTTTTGTCTAGAGAGCAAAGTACCTGAGCAGAATCTAAAGTAAGTCATAACAATATTCTTCTTGGTCTCTTTCAATCTGTGATCCTTAAAAATTTCCTAGTGGACCTGCTTTGAAAATTTCACATGCACACAGATTACTGTGTAGTATCTATGAATCTAGTTCCTGTTCTTGCATACCTTAAAAATGAGTGTTCAAGCTCACAGGTGAACCCATAATAGGCAGAAACACATGGATTCAAATGCAGTGGGATCCTCAGGAAAGTCACCCATTAACCTTTTATTGTCTTAGTCTTTGTTTTGGACAAAACCAAAGTACAACAATTGTTATTTTTAAACTTTGAAAGAATGCCATGTAAGACACAAAGATGCTCCTTGCCCAAGAAGATTTTTTAAATCTGTTTTTTTTTATTAATTAGTGCAGCTACCAAGGAAACATGAGCTCCCCGTTCAATCTGAGGGCCTAGAGTGTTGCCTGGAGTCTGAAGCTCTCCAAGCCCTGCTATAAAAACCATAACATGGCTGTGCAGCTATGGACAATCCCACAAACTATAGCCTCTCATTTTGTGATGAAAAACCTCATAAAATAAAATTTCAATGCTTATAAAATAAAAATTCGTATTTCTTCTTGCATATTTTTTCTTCCTGTAGGGAGTATCACTAAACAATAACAAATTGTTATTGTAAAGATATTAGAAATGAATGAACAAAAAAGGGATTTAGTTTTATTTAGGAATTTTACATCTTGGGAGTTCCAACTTTTGAAATATGAAATAAAATATTTGAGATTATCCTTTACATGATCAGAATAAACAAATATTAGGTTTCCAGTTCGTTATCTTCAAAAATCTCCTGGGCAAAATTTCTGGTTTTCATTACTGCTGTCACATTGATGTTCTCCACAAACCAGCTTTCAGCTAAATGCCACTCACAAATATGTGCAATTCATTCACATGCGCAGAATTGCAAAGAGAGTAAAGGAGGGCAAAGCCTGACCTTGGGATTTTAATACCCCATCTAGCTATAATACATCTAAATTTAAATTTGTGTGTCAAAGTATTTCACACCACTGAGACACTCCTGACAGAGTAATTTTTCACAAGTTTGCAGCGTGTACCCACCCATCAACATGCTCTTGATCCTATTGTTAAAATCATTGAAAACCGAAAGGAACAAAATAAAACAAAATACCCACCCATGAAATCTCAGAAAAATTAACGTTTTTTCTGGTCCAGATAATACACTGCAGTGAAAGGTTAGTTTTTAGTTCAAACAGAGATTTCAACATCCGAATCTTTGCTGGCCACAGAACCACTTCCAGCAAATTTCAGAGGATTTTAATAGGTACCAAAAAAATGTTCCTATCTTCTTCTACATAGCCATGCAGAGCACCGAGATCACCTTTAGGGGGAGCCTCATCCCCTCCTGTACAGCTAACAAAAACTCTCCGGGGCTCCTTCAAAGCTGTTAGAACTTCACATTATAAAATATGGTTTCACTAGCAAAGATTCTGAAAAAGGTGGAAAACAGCAAAAATCAACCTCATAAAAACTATTCAATAATCTTTTCTCAAAATAATCTGCTGTATACTAACCTCTTGTGATGGATGCTTGTCTAATTTGTTCTTTAAAACTTTATAGGATGGTGCACTATTGGTTAGCACAAATATCAAGAATGAACAAGCAAGTCTTTAACATAAACAGCCTGACAGAAATAAAACAGAACCAGAGGCAGAGGAGATAGAAATCTGATGAATAGTAAAAGGAGTTTAGAAGCAAATATTTTTATTTTGAGGACACAGTGAAGAATAGAAAGTTGGTTCTCTATGGAAGGGAAAAGAAACAAATTTGCTTAGGTGTGATCACAAGAGTGCTTCTAACAGAAATCAGGATCAAACTTAATTGAGAGCAGGAAAGGGCAGAAAGCTGAATAGAAGGTCAGCTTTTACAAATCTAAGGCAGCCCTTCTAATCGTGCTAGATTTTGTTGGTCACACTGCTGTAAATGAGTCTGTTCACTTCTTTCACTCCCCTCTTGAGCCAACGAAGGTGAGGGAGAAATGCACTTTATTCTGCATTAATCTCATTCAAGTTATTTGTCAGAGCCGTGAGAAACAGAAGGAATGTCGAAACTGATCCATAGTGTCTGCACTTGTCCTTTGTGTTATTTGACCACTGGCTTAAGCAATGTCAGGGTCTAATGAACTTCACATCTTCAGTCAACAATTGAGCCCAGCTCTTAACAGTCACCTTAGAGGTGAAATGTTTCGTAATGGACAACCTCATTCTCCTTTCCTACAGGTTAAGCCCCTGTAAGCACAAAGAAAATATTATTCCATTCCTCTTCAGAGAGTTCTCTAAAATCACTGAAGTCCATGGTTGATATCTCCCCCAGTCTTCCCAATTCCAAAACTACATAGCCCATATACCATGTTTTTCTGCATGTCAGATCATTCCCACTTTCCTCTGAGTTTGTTCCAACCTGACATTTTTTTCTTGAAGGGTGATAAGGAAAACCTGGCCTGACACTGCAGCTCATCAATGTGAAGTCGCACACAAAACTATTTCAAGTGCCTCCTCCTCCCTGTTAAACATGCCAGATGCAAACTTTTTCCATAGCAATATGACCCCTGTGAGGAGTGACTTCATCAAACTTGTTTAACTTGAACTGCAGTGGAAAAGTAACACTTGTGGAAGCAGTCACTCCACTAAGCAAGGGGACAGACAGTAAGAGAGTAATTTAGCAGAAGGATTAGCACCCTTATTTGACTCCACCTCTAGTATTCAACTCCCTTTAGTATCAGCGATGTACTTTGTCCCCTGCATGATTAATATGTTCAGTGATGACTGAAGCAAATTTTGCTAAGTTTTCTGGCCTCCTCACCTCAGTCAGCAGTGTGTTTTCTCTCCCTGTAAAAGAGTGGAACAATTCTGCCTCTTACAGCTATTGTCTTTATACTGGGTGTTGTCACATCAGTTTTTAATGACATCTCATTTGATTGCCCTGGTCTGCCAGTTTTGGCACTTGCCAGGGGTTTGTACTCCTCCTCAGTAGGTTCTGTGCACATCCATCTGTATCCTGTCTTGCTAGTCATTCAAAGACACATCTTTCTGAGGAGCCCAACTCCTAGGTCATTGATTTTACCCATCTGATGGTTTACTGCTGCTTGCTCAGAAAATAAAATTTAAAANAAAAAAAAAAAAAGAGTATGGAGTATTTGTGCAGCTTGTAAAACTAGAGTTAATAGCCTTCTCTCCTTTTCAGATGAGGACAGTCTTTAGAAGGACATGCTTTTCCTGTTACTCTTGTACATCTATGTTTGCATTAGTTAGGCATCTATGTTTGTATTAGTTACAACAATTTCCATGCAAATTGAAGCACTTAATGCTGCTGGAGGAATTATTCCTTGCAAAACACACAGTCCCTGTCTCAGAGCTGTGGCAGGCCTTGCTTGCCCCCTGGGGGGCTGCTGAGCAGTGGCTGTGCTGGTTGGATGTCTCTGCAGAGAACTCTGGCGAGAGCCACATGACCGGAGAAAAACCAAGCTTCTGCAAGACCAAAATTTCCACCTACTCCAGCCATTTGTATCCCAGCCTGTTCAGAAAAAAACTCTAAAGTTACTGCAATTTCCATGAGATTTCTAAGGGGCACTCTTGCTTCCCTTCCACAGACAGAGGAGGAGACAGACCACCTGACAGCACACCTTCTTCTCCCTTATTTTCTACCTCCACAGGAAAAGCTGCAGTATACACGAGTTTCTTGGTCTAGAGTGTGCCCTGAGGAAAGGAGCAATTTGTGTTATCAGGCTGGAGAGGAGATGCCATACAAGAAAGCAATCTGCCCTGGACCAAAAAAGTTGAATTCCTAATAGCTGGTAAAGGCGCCAAATGCTGAGGACTGAAGAAGACACCTAGTAGGTGTCAGACTGCCTGCTAAAGAAACCTGGACAGTAAGAGGTATCTTGAGTGGTCCTTTCTACCCTAAACAGGAAAAGCAATTCAGGCAACCAAGTAACTGATTATTCCTGACCCTGGGATAACCGGAATGCTGGTGGCAAGGGCTTCTGGAGTCATTCCCTGATCAGCAGTGGCAAGGTTTCCTACTGCAGATCCTGGCCCTAGGTCGGGCTGTTGCCTGAGGTGGGTTCTGATGCTCCTGGCTCTATTTTTCCGGTACAATAGTTGCAGGACAGCTGTAAGCAACAGATCCTGGTACCAGAGCCCAAAAGAACTGTGAAGTGTTTGTGTCCGTGTGAACAGGAAACACTGCCTTTGTTCCTGTGTAGCAAACAGAAGCCACTGGTCCCCGCCCGCGGGAGTAACAGTGAATACCTCCACTACTGCACACATTAATCCGAGCTGTAATCTTATTGACAGGCCCTAAAATCAGAAGCTGAGACACTTAATCTGTTGATTTGCCCTAATGCCCGGAGGCCGCAAATGAGATTGGCTTCCACTGTTTACTAGATTAGCTGTAACTAGCTAAGGTGTCGAGGGCATCCTCCACACACGCCGAACAAAACCTTTCCCGCTCCTTCCCCCGGTAAACCGCAGGACGCTTCCTGAAGAAACATCCCCTCCCAAAGCGCGATACCGGGCACCTGTTGCTGCGGACGAGCGCCGAGCCCCGGCGGGGCCGGGCTCCCTGTCCCCGGGCACGGCTCCCGGCGCCGCCGGGGGAAGGCGGGCAGGGAGGGGCCGGGGCCCGCA
>WBMY01002465.1:36665-64210 GCA_013397315.1 Donacobius atricapilla | reverse complement strand
CGGCGGGCCATGGAGGCGGTGAGGGATTGCGTGGGAGCGCTGCTGCGGTGAGTGCCGGACACTCCTTCCCCGTCCCGTTCCCCGTCCCGTTCCCCGTCCCGTTCCCCGGGGATGCCCGAGCCCGAGCAGCCTCGGCCGGCCCCGGCGCTGCCGAGCCGCGGGCGCGGTGCGAGGGCGGGCGGTGCTGGTGGGGGATTAACCCCGACGGACGCTGCCTGGGAGAAGCAGGTCGGGCGGCTGTCGCAGCCCTGCGAGCCTGGCTGAAGCTCTGCTGAGGGAGGCACAGGTAGCAGCCCTGCAGCCTAAGCCGCCTTTGAGGCACAGTGGCCTCTCGGCGCCCGAGGCTGCTGCCGGCTGCGTGCGTGTTGACCCCGAGTAGCCGGGAGCCGCTGGGACTCGGGGGCAGTATGACCGCAAACCCGGTCATGCTGTCACAGAGGCAGCCGCGTCCATGGAGGTTCAGCCCCGTACGCTGCTCGGAAATCCATCCGCTGCTAGCTGTGCTTGTGCTGGCTCTACAGCTCACGTTTGAGCGGAACCACGCTGCCATCTCGTTGAACCCCAAGCTCCCGAGTAATTTCCGACCTTCTCCTGGGTTTGTTTTTTGTTGTTGTTGTCTTTGGGGTGTTGTTGTTATTTTCTCTTGTTTTGCCTCGCTGTTACTGCCGCTGTTGTTTGCTAGCGAACCCTAACCTAAAAATCAATCCATGCCGTGTCCTGGAGCGTGTTGTGCAACGTTGGTTTTTCTGAGTGAGACTGAGGACCATTGCACCACATTCTTAGACAAACATATGGGACGTGTTGCAAACCAAGATAAAGAGTGAAATATGTGTACACGGCTCAAGGCAGGCTTTTAGTCCCCGTGTCGTCCGAAAAAATTAATTCATCTTTCCCACCAGCTTTGACACTACAGTGAATGCTTGTGGCAGCATTTGTGAAGCCTTCTCTAGCAGATTGTAGTTATCCAAAACAAACTGGATAAGATGCTAGAGTTTGAAGGTATTTGATCTTTCAATTATAAAATACTTTTGTATTTTCCACAGATGTGGGATTCCTTCTTCCTTTAGAGAAGAGCTAGGACTTGATCCTTTTGGCTTTAAAGAATAATAAAACCGTAGTGGATTTGTCTGCATTTAGCATGTCGCTCAACTTTCTAATAAAATGGACTGCACCTTAGTTCCTTTCCACCACTTGTTTTGTGACTTAGCTTGATCAGCTTTTAATAGGAAATAATTTTTGGTAACTCCAATCTAGTCAAGAAATACCCTGTATTAGGAATTGGTTTGTCTGTGTCTTGAGGCTATGACAAGAATGGATCTTTCCAAGCAAGAACTGTGAATGTAGGCTGGCCTGTTTGAGCCTATGATCTAGGAAGAAGAGTGGCACACAAAATAAAAACAAGCTTTGAGCCATAGTGTCAGAAATGGAAGGGTTCACACTCTATTTATCTTATGCTTTTCATCATCCTGCTTTTTGTCTCATTATCTGAAACCTCAGCCTGCCCTGGAGCCCAGACTCACTTCTTCATAAGCAGGCTTAGTTTAAATATGATATTGGCAGGTTTCATCAAAATGTCGGTGAAATTTCACTACTGTTAAATAACTTCTTAAGATCTTTTCTGTTCAGTGACTGTCTAGTGGTGATAATGTAAGCCCTGGTCTACTAATCTGTATATTTTATTGCTCTGACTTTAGATAGAACTAGGCAGCAGTGTGAGGTGATTTATACTGACTCCTTGAGAAACTTCTGCTCAGAGCTTCAAAGCATGGCTTGTAGAGTTGGCTGGGGTGAGCCCTGTTAACTCAAGTCCTGCCCATGAGCTGTGTCCCTAACAATTTTCATTCTTTGTCAGTATGTATGTTTTGGCTGTTACCCTTATGCTTTGTCTTCTGTGAATGACAGCTTGGCTTAAGTCATGGGAAAGAAAACTTTTCAATGGGACTGATACTGACTGTCCCTGGGGGGGAAAAAAAATGGCAGTACTTGCATATATATCACTCAGGTTACTATTCTACATGCAAGTTTTCAGATTTGTGAGAGGCAGTGAGGTGTAATCAGCTGTGAAAGCTCTTGAAACCCCAGTGCTGCCCTTTTTAACATCAGGGTGCTCTGTGAAATGGTGTTGCAAGCCCCAAGGTAGATGAGCAGGCTTCCTTCCTGAGGGAGGGAGAGACTGAGTGATTCAGAATGTGAGCTGCCCTCAACCAGTGGGATGATTAGGGGCCTATTAACTTAGTAAGCAGAGAGATTGGCAAACACAACCTGTCCTAGCAGGCTTCTCTTCTGTGGAGCTTCCATGCCCTTGTCAGTGCTCCTGTCTCCTTCTTCTCCTCCCTGGCTCTCACCCTTTTCCAGGAGGAATACTGCTTATTAGCTCTTTATTACGAACCAGTGGTTGCTTCCTGAAAGCCAGAGTGGCTGCTTATCCTGCTTATCCTCACCAGCTTTGTCACAGGAAGAACAGAGGTTTCCATCAGCCAGGTGTGTATAAATGCCAGATGTTGAAAGCCAGGGAGCTACTGTATAGCCAGGACTAGCAACAAAGTAATAGCATGAGCCAGAACGAAACTGCTGAATGTTCTGCTCCTTTAAATAAATTAAAGCTCCAACAATGCCGAGGAGCTTTTGAGGAAGGTAAACTTGTTGTTTAGAGGAAAAGTATAGCCCAGAAGAGTGGTTCAGAATGAGATCAGTAAATGAATTATTTGCTGAAATCTGAATCTGTTCAGGCACAAAAATGGCATTCTGTGCATTCCAAACATATGCTTAGAGACCAGATAAGAGGTATGAAAAAGGTATTTATTCTCCGTGATTGGTGTGAATTTGCATAAAGGGTGTTACTGGGTCATCATCAGTTGAGTAACTTAATACCATCTCATTGTTGTTCTAGGAAGTCCTGTATTCACTCTCTGACCACAGATAAAGGCTGCCAGTTCACTCTACCCTCAGTGAAAGTGTCCAAAGCAGATTTTCCTACACAAAGTTGACTTTTTACACCTATGTGGGAGAACAAAATGGGGATGCATTCCTTTCCCATGCCTGAGCAATTCAGTATTAGGAGCCCAAGGTACTTAAAGAGGGTAAAGTCCAGGAGTGTGGGAGACAAAATATTGCCTCCCTTTAAAAGACTTAGAAATCAATCCTTCTCAGGTGTTGGGCAGAGTATCATTTTTGGCAAGCTGACTATTGACTTAGCCATTATCATCTGGCAGAAGAAGTTGTCACTAGGTGTTGATGAGAGTAGATCTGTACCTTGGTGTGGGAGTAGCCTGTTATTAGTGTTATGTGCTTCGTTTACCAAAGGTAAATATGCAATTGGCCAGAAAAATCTAAAGTCTCTTTCTAAAAGTGAGTGAATTCTTCCAGCCTCGCTGGCAGCCTGCTCCAACACTATGTATTTATGTACTTGGATCTTGACTTACAAAGAATCAAGGCATTTGTTTCTAAATTATATCTGCAGCCTATAAAAGCCTATCTGGTTTTGTAAAACACAAAATATGGGGCTTGTATCAGAAGGAGTTAAGTGTAACCATATCGCAGAGCTCTGCTTGCGTTCTGCTGCTGGCTGTTTTGAATATGGGTAATATGTTCAGTCTTCCTAAAACAAACTCATATCTTAACACACAAGATTGCTTTCAATAATTATGTATCTCATTGAGTGTTTATCTTGGAGATAAAGAGAATTATCTGAGTAACTGAATGCAGTAAGAGCTGCTGCCTTTTAAATTCAGTTTTACAACCCATCAGCTTCACTGTGATTGTGACCTTGATGTCAGCCAAGCTAGAGGTGTCCCACATCTGCTTGAAATTGTTTTAATTTTAAAAGTCTTTCCAAATGTCATGGGCAAGAGAGAGTTCAGAGATAACATATCTGTAGGTCTGTGTAGTATTTTGTTTTGAAATTAAGCTCCAAGAGCCTTAATGTGATCTGTGAATTACTTATATAATGTGATTATGCCAACAGTCTTCCTCCTTGCAGTACCTGACATGACTGTTTTTGTAACTGTGTTGAATTTTTATTTGTCCTAGATCTTTCATATCCATGGGAGCATCTGTAGGAGCAGTAACAAAACAGACCCTGTTCCCTCCTCTCATGCCTGCAGGGCGCCCTTTCCGTGTGTCCAATGCCTCCCGAAGCAGCCGGAAAGGAATTGTTGCAAGCAGCCTGCAAGAGCTCCTCAGTAAGGTACAGCAAACAGTCCCATCTGACTGAAACTTACAGGGGAACACAATATCCCAGAAAGATAAATCACAGACTATGGTTCTTCTAAAAAACAATGACTGGGGAAGCTCAGGAGAATATTTCGGATCAGCAAGTCTCAATATGAAATGATGGCCTCTCTTTAGAATGCTAAAATCTCCCGGGTTTTTTTTCAGACTTTAGATGCCTTTGTTATAACTGCTGGAATAGTTACTCTGGTTTTGGAGGAAGACGGCACAGTTGTGGACACAGAGGAGTTCTTCAAGTCCCTGGATGATAATACACACTTCATGGTTCTAGAGAATGGACAGAAATGGACACCAGTAAGTGTTGACTGCTTCTTTCTCATTTGAGTAGAAGTGGATGGAAGAATGCTTGTGGCTGCTAAAATTGTTGGAAAGAGGGGAAAAGAGGAAGAAAAATGCCTCTGAAGAGGCAAGGTGTAAATTCCTTGTTGAGCCTTCCTGGATGAAAAATCAAGTTCATATATCTTATTGTTCTGTGTTTGGAACCTAGATCTGTTGGCAAAATCCACCAGGAATTGAAATAAAACATTACAACTGAAAAGACTTAGAGGGAATATCCTGCTTTTGGAAAAGCTCAGAAATACTTGTTCTTAAGCCTTTTTGTAACATAAAGAAAATTAGGACTTGGACTCCATAAAGTTAAAAAATACAGCATCTTTAAAGATTAGATTTAGACTGTAAAAATGCTCAAATAAAGTCATATAAAGGAAATTCTGGCTTCTGAAGGCAGTAATAGTTAATGACATATGATTAGAAATATGTCTGTGTTTAATTTTGCAAATAGCCAGAAGTTGGCATCAGAACCTAATGTTAGTCTGCATGCTTCAAGATATTTAAGAACTGTTAAAACTGGCTTACTTTAGCCTTCTAATCATATAAATTCAGTATTCAATTAGTTATTCTATGGGGAAACAGTAATCTGTACATTAATAACAGAATCAAATTCCTGTTTTTCCATGAGATGGCTGTTGCTACAAAGCTGGCATCAGAATTTTTTCTACTAGCTGCAGAGCTGGCCATGGAGCTGTAAGCAGGGACACAATTTTTGTGCCTCCACACGTAAAGCTTGATCCTGTGGCCCTTTTTTCCCAGTCTCCTGTTGCAGTGTGGGCAGCCTGTACATCTTTTTCCCAAAATACCTCCCTGGCTTATCAAGCTCTGCACCTGGGGCATGAGCTCCAAGGGCAGACAGAACAAGAGCTGCAGCCAGTGACTCCATCTTGCTCCTGTCTCCTGTCTGGCATTGTAGCAGCACAAGTTTAAATGCAGCCCCTCTTCAGGAAGTGCTGAGTGACAACAGAGGGATTGTCACAGCATCCCCAGTCACCTGGAGTGTAGCACCAGCTCTGTCCTGCTTTATCCGAACAGTCTGGGTGCCAGTGGGGAGGGGTGTGGGGAGCTGCTTCCAAGCGCACCAACTGCTTGTACGTGTCCAAAGCTGTTGTTGGTAGGGGACCCTGTTGCTGGAGCTTGGAGGTTATCAAAGTAAAACAGGCATAAAATTGCTGGCTAATGATATCCTGCTGTGTTTAGCTTTGTCTGACTTATCATGACACTGTCTGAGGGCTGGGGTGTCAAGTACAAAAAGGCCCAGTCTTACACAACCTTATTGCTTCATTTAGCATGCAGAAAACAGCCTGGCAAGTGCTGGGTTGTTAACCTTAAGTGGAATGCGCTGAGCAGAGGATCCCGTGTATCCACTAGATGTCTCTGTGAATATGAGTTCTCTTTACTGTTTTCTTTTTGTTTTTCCTTTCTTAAAGCACACACCCTGCAGCAGACAAGGGCTACTTGCAATAAAGAAGGGTGCATTTAAGGTGGAAGATGACTTTCTGGGCTCCCTCTCCTTTGCTTTTCCTCTTAAAATCTCATTATTAAACCCTTGGCCTAATCAGTAGTGATTTCCTCCCTGTGTTTTTTTAGTAAGAAGAAAGAGATGTTGTGAGCCAGGTTTTGAAATGAGCCCCTGACTTTTCACAGAAGTCATCTTTGTAACTGTCTCCAAGAGTGCTCATCAGTATTGTGTTCCTGACTAAGCAGAAGGACCTGATGTCATCCTGGGTATTTGGTGGCCTAACCTCGCTGCCTCAGAAAGCAGCCACAATGTACCAGGATAAATAAATGGCAGGAACACTGTCCAGTGGCTTCAGTGCACTCTGAAGAAGCTCTACTACAGAAAGTAAATATTCAGGAGGTGCTCTGTCCCTCCAGAATTTTAGTGTTTGGAAAACTTCAGAAGCCTGTTCAGGACTTGCAAAACAATACATAAACTACAGACCTCCTTTTCTATGTGCTAATGCTTTTAATTCTAGTTTAGAATTGGCCAAAAACTAGCCCCAAGACTGGAATAAGCAAAGCTGCTTCTGAAGAGCTGCACTGTTAATAATTGTCTTGCTGTAGTTTCCTGTAGTGGTACAGTCTCTCTCTCTTTTTAAATCAGACAAAAAATGGAGTTGTCGCTGTGAGAAAAAAGAAGAAAATGGGAGTAGCTAACATCACATTTGATCTGTACAAACTGAACCCTAAGGATTTTATTGGCTGCTTGAACATCAAGGCTACCTTCTATGAGATCTACTCTATTTCATATGACATCAAATGCATGGGAGCAAAAAGCGTATTGAGGTGAGTATGGTTCCACTACTGGTCAGGTGTACGGGTTAATGTAAAAACCTGTGTTTGCTATTGGTTCTGTGGAGCAGGTGTGTTTATAAAATCAGGTTTTTTATTTATTACCTGCTGACCTATATGCTGACTCTTTCTTTGTAAGGTGGACAGTTGACTGGTAAAAAACTTCCTCTAGCTTTTTATGATGGAATCTTGAGTTTCCGCCAAGGCAAAACTCTTTTCAGCTTGTATTTACTGAAAGGGTGCAAGTATGGTTTCTTTGTTCTACTGAGAGAATTTCCTCACATTTCCTTGACTTGTTTGTCTGAAGAATGCAGAAGGCTGAGGAAAGAAGCTTTTTAAAGAGGAGACTCCAAGGGGATGAAATGAGAGAAATTTGAGCTCTAATGTCAGGGTCTTAAAGCTTGCTCAGACGTTGCTGTTCCTGTTTGCCAGATTCACCACTAGAGCTACATGGAGGCAAAGGAAAATGGAAGAGGTGACACTCTCCTCTCTTAATGTGGATTTGTCATCTGTAGCAAGACTCTGTGATGTCATTTCTCTTAACCCAGCTGGTGTGTTCTCTAGGCTAGCTAAGGGAGCCTGTCAAGGACCACTGTCTCGTGCAGGACTGATCTACTGTGGACTGTGAGTTTGGCAGGTCTGGCTGTTGGGAAATGCTGTCTTAAAATAATACCTGTCCAGTCCACTGTTTTCAGCAATGAGTTGAAAATTGGTGCCTGTCAAGAACAGCTCTGTTCTGGCTCAGAAAGACTCCTGAGTTCCGACCCTGTTCCAGAGGTGCTGTAGTTTGATGATTGCTAAGCTGCAACCCCAGATTTCCCTACCTGATTTTAGAATTCTGGTTGAGACGCAATAGTGTGCTGCATTTTATTACTTGAGGATCAGATCTGACAGATAGATGTATATGTCATCAGTGAAGTTTTAACTTGTCCAGAGTGACATGCAGCCTTTAGAAGTCTTCAGGCAGTCCTTCCTCTCCTGATGCAGGTATACTGATTAGCATTGTAATGCTGGTACTGTTTTTTCTCCTTCAGTCTCCCTGACCTCTCCCTCTTTACTTGGGTGGTCCCTTCCTTAACCTTCTGGGCTACAGCTGGTGTGGCTGTAGACAAGGCTGCTCTCAGGTCTGGATGAAGTGATTTTCCAGCTACGTGCTACACCCACCTGTAACACTGATTTCATTAGGGTTTCTTCAAAGCAGAGGTTTGCCCTTGGACAGCTGCACTCCTCCAGTTCTTATGTTTGTCAAACTCTCTCGAGCCAAAACAAACGCTGATCTCTGACTGCCTGCTATGGAACTGAGTATCAGCACTGGAACTTGTGCTGCTAAGGAGAGTTTGAAGTGACAATTCTGCCTCCCTGCCAAGACAGGGCAGCTGGTGAGAAAGGAGTGGTGCTGGCAAACAGCTGAAGTAGCTGTGGAGTTCTTCTGGAAGCTCTGTTATGTTACAGAGCTGAGCTGGAAGGGAAATGTCACTGTCAGGGTGGGACAACAGTCTGCAAGCGAGGAACAGGGTGACAGAAGAGATAACCTTGGGTACCCTTGAACACAACAGTGACATGGCCTGTCTCAACTTGCTGTTGAAATCTGTGACAGAGGATGTCAGGATCTTGGTGTAGTCCCTCTGCTAATGAGTTCCAGATCGCTAACTCTGATACCCTCTCCCCGAGCCCACTTGAAGAGTGTGGAGGGAAAGGTCTGAAAAATGCTGCAGCTGCTCATGATGGGAGGGACTGGAAGCCTGCCAGGTCTGATTAGTGCATTTCCCCTCGTGGTGTTCCCCTGTAGTGTCCGACTGAAGGATCGAATATCCAGCTCAACAAATAACTTGCTCCGTGGCTTAAGTGGCAACTGCTCTTGTGTGCAAGTGACATACTGCAGCTGCTCCAAAGCCCAGCACCAGGTGCAGTTTTCTTTACAACTGTAAAGCTCCTTTGCCTGTTCTGTGTGGCAGAGGAAGAACATGCTGAAATGGCACGTGTGGGGAGCAGGAATAAGGGTGCAGTGTTCGTTCAAGACTTGGCAGGCTCTAAGTACAGGGTATTCTACTATGCTGAGGCATTGGATTTCAACCGCAAACCTTTCATGACAGTGGGGTTAAAGATGAATTTGTAGGAGGGAGGTTTTTCCTTCTCTGCTTAAGCTCAAAGGACAAGTGAATAGAAGCAGAGGGTTCACAGCTGTATGTTTTCTTAGACAGGAATTCAGAAAATCTTCCCACTTATTTTTGCAGAAGAGCGACTGATCTGGTTTCTGTATCTTCAAAAACTGATCCCATTCCAGTTCTGAAATGGTTCCGGTTTTTTTGTACTACTTCTCAGTGCGTCAGCTTCATATTTATGAGGGTCCCAACTTCTGGGGGATGAGATTCAAATGTAGCTCTCAGCACTTATGTCCCTGTTGTTTCTTACAGAATGGAAGATGCAGTTACAACAAAGTTGAAAAAATGACCATTAAAAAATCTATTTATATCAATAGTATATATTATAATAGGTATAATATATCTCTATTATTATATCAAAGATCTATTCAAATATCTACTATCTCTTCTCCTGTAAAGATCCACAGTTTATATTGTCAACCTCTGATGCTTACCTGATGTTATCTATGGATTTGTACTGATTCTTACACAGTAGTATATATTGGACTGCTGATTTTATCAAATTTTTAGAAAATAAAATAGTTGTGGATTGAGATTTCTTAAGGCTTGCAGCTTGGCCAGCAGTAATTTTCCTGTTTCACCTGTTTTGCTGTTGACTACCTGCTGTAATGTGATTGTTCAGATCTTATGAGGTTTGATCTGTGGCTTGAAGATGCATACAGGGTTACATTAGTGAATGACAAAGGTGAGACATGAGGTGAGTTTATGCTGCAAGAATGCTGCTCCCAGGCAAAGTTGTTTTCTGTGGTACCGTGATGGTTTGAGTGATGGCCTTGCAGAAGGCCTGTAAGGGTCTAGCAGGATGTCAGCCTGCTTTCTTGGATGTGACTTCTGGTTCTGCCAACATGTCAGTAGTTTTCTGTCAATCAAGTGTTTTCTCTAAAGAAGATACAAAAAATTACCATCTTCTCAGAAGTGAGAAGGAATGAGAGGAGTTCTTAAATATATTGACTTAACTCATCATAATGTTGTGGGTGGAAAGGGGTAATGTAATCTTGCTGGTGATTTTTTTCTTAAACAAATTACTTTTCTTCCAGGAAAGTGCTTCAGCTACTATCCCATGCAGCACAAATAACTGGACAGTTTCTTCTCTATACTGGAACGTATATGTTGCAGTTGATGGGTGAATATGATGAAGATGACATGTGCACAAGATCCAGGCGGGAGTAGTGACCACAGCTGCACTTCTGATGTCGAATCCTTTTGCTTAAAGGCATTCTCTTGCCCAGTTCTGATTGTAATAATGTTATAGTAGGGGGATGTGCACCAACATGAACTAACATTTTTACTCTTTGGGAGTGCTTGCAGGCCTTAGTCATTAAGTGTTGAATGTTCACAGGCTCTTAACACCACAAAAAGATGGGTGCGTAATGTCTGAGAATCCGGCAAAAGGAGAAAGATGGGCAGGTTTTTACCCCAGCAATTCAAAATGGAGAATAAGTACACTTGGAAACTTGCATGCTTCGTAACCAGTGGAATATTTTTGCGCTAATCAAGACACTGTTTTGTTCTTTTTGGGGTTTTTTGTTTGTTTGTTTTTCATGGCTATCTACTTGCATTCTGAACAGACTGGGCTGTAAGGTGAGGGCAAGAGGACTGTGGGGTGTGTTTGTTTATTTGTTTGTTTTAATCCTTAACAGTGCTGACATTAGTGTGAAAGTGACATTGAAATGAAGTGTACCTATTTATTCCTGCTGGCAACGGAACTACATAGTGCAACTTCAGTCCTAGTTCACTGACTGACTCTTCTCATGAAATCTAATTGGAGATTGTGCAACTACTAAGCAGAAGGCTAAGATTTAGCCTTACTTACCTTAAAACAAATAAAATACTTTTTTTGTTCCCAAATCTTTGGGATGTTCAAGTTATTACAGCTCACATAGTTGAAGACCCTGATATATTTTTTAATCAGTCTGGTGTCCAATTCTGCCTGAGCATTCAATAAATCTGCCATGGTTTCATGAATATGGCTTATAAGCAACCTGCTGATGCTGTTTTCAGAGATTAAACCACCACTTCTGCAGTTTTTACTGTTACAAGATGACACTAGGTCATCATCAAGTTGGGCTTGAGGGACAGGTAAGAGATGCTGGCTATTCTGTTGCCTTTAGGTTCAGGGGAGAGCAACAGGACTCCAGCTAGTCTCACGTAACATACATGTATAGTTTAAAGTGAATATTTGCAGTGTTACAGTCTCCCAAGACATGCTGTATTGAAGGATAAAGTAATGTTTCCTGCAGTTTACTGAACTGTTGCTATGCCCAGCTTTCAGTAAGCTTTTCCTCAACAGTGTGAAAAATTGGAGAACAAGTAGCCTTAGGCATCTTGGGTCAAAATGCAAACTCATGTGAGTGAAGGAAAAAAAGCCCAGTTTCGGTTGTTCACAGATGCAGCTTTTGAGTTTTTTGTTTGTGTGCACATGAAGAATTTTAGGAAGACTGAAAGCTCAAGGGAACATCAGATGCAGGAGATGTCTGTCCTGACAGTAGGTGGCACCTAGTAAGAGGATCTCTGGTGCCAAGAGAACAAGTGGAACAGGGGAGGAAATCAGTGGAAGTGAAAGGGAAGAGACCATTATGGACCCCGCAGTGCTTGCCATGCCTCTGAGACAGGAATCCATTAACTGTGTACACCAACTGCACTGACCTGATCTGCTAAAAGAGAAATGGAAAGGTGGACAAGATGAAGTCTTATGGTTGGTGGTGTCTGGTTCTGTTCACTTCAAAGGTCAGTGATACATGGGAAGATTCCTCTTGCTTTTAGCTGCAGATCTCACCTTCATGTGCATATTTTTGCCTCCCCACTATGAGTGTGGCTCTGCCAGCTGGAGCTGCATCCTTCAAATCACCTTTGAGAGGAAAGGCAGCCTAAACCCAAGTGCTAAAAGGACTAATGGACACAAGTTTGGTCGGTCTCTGCTCATCCCTTAAGGAATGGTATTATAAATAAGTAGACAGCTAAGAAAAACCTTGGTGTCTTTTCCAAATTCCTCTTGTTTCCTATTTACTTCTGAGTGTTTGCTGGAGGAGGCAGAGGGCATACTGCTCCAGATAAAGGGAGGACTTGTTCTTTCCTAATTTCTCACAGTGAAGAACGTCAGGAGCTTGCAGCACTGTCAGGTGTCCTTCAGAAGAAAACAGTAAACTATTCTGGGAGTAATGAGAAAGCTTCCATTTTGATATAACCTCTTTATGTTTTATCTGTATTTTTCTCAACACCCCCTGCATAAAGGATTGTTGCCATGTTCATCGTTGGTCAAAGTTTTTCTTTCCCTGTCAAGGAATTGCATTTAATTGACTTTACCAGAACATGGTAATTATTTTTTTCACCTTTTAAGGACCACTTATTCTATTAAAACAAGTGCACCTCTTGAAAGCAAATTCTCTTAAATGCTTCTAAGAATATTTATGTTGCCTAAGGTGAGAGCGCCAGTATTAAAAAAAAGTAAAACAACCAGAATAGCTCATTGTTGCTTTGTTTGAGTTGCTTCTTCAATATCTGCAGTACAAAAGCTTTTGCATGTCTGAACTGTGCACATCCCAAATTCCAGCCTTCTCTAGCCAGAGGCAATTGTTACAGGCCTAACAGTCCATAGTTTACAGTGGCACTATCTGGGAATCTAGCAGTGATCTGAAAAGCTAACCTGCTATGAATGTGCAGTGTTTTTAAACAGCTGCTGCTTTAACAGCTTAACATTTAAAACTCGAGCTGCTGAAGGTCCTGTGTGTGGCAGTCTCCATCTTGGAGCCATTCCCTCTGTTCAGCTGTTTGCATTTTGAATTAAAAGAGCTCAGCTTTGATATTTTCTCTAAATGGGAAAAGTGTCCTGGAAGTTGTATCTGAAATTGTTTCATTGCTTCTGAATCTGGGTCTTTCACAGGCTTAATATTTGGAGGTGATATTTGCTACTGTACCAAGTTCTATCTGGAAATAAAGTTTTGGCTTTGAGTCAGACTGGAGGAGTTTTTCATTCTCTGAGTTGGAACCAGTTTGTTTTGGTTTGGTTTTTTTTGGTTGTTTTTGTTTTTTTTTTTTACAGACTGCTTAGGAAGTATAGCTTTTACATCAGCTGAATATGGTATGCAGTGAAGATCTACCTTTCAGAAAACTATAAGTTTTCTGTATTTCAGAAAATACAAGTGCTATGCAATATCTAGCAAGACACAGAAAAATTAAAAGCACAGGCTCCTAACTGCAGATATGTGGAGAAGCAGCTGGATTTTTCCACTTGGTGTTTTTAGCTTTAGTTTTAATTCCCATAAACTCAGTTAACCTGTACTTGTTGCTGTTGCAGACAGGGCTGGGAGCAAGGACATGCAGAAGGTGTGAAACATGTTTTCTGCCTCCTTGCTTGCACTGACCCTTTTTGCCTGTTGCTTTGCATCACTTACTAACAATGCACCAAGTCCTACTCTCTGGTTACCAAAAAAGGAATTTTCACTGAAGTAAGAGACCTTGTTGACTCAGGCACTGCTCATGTTCTGCAGACAGAGTAAAGTTGCTTTCTTCGCGACCAGAATGAAGGATCCAGTAGCTTTTGTGTGTGTACAGTTTATCATTACTTCATTTCCTTCCTTTCATAAATCCATTAAAGTTTTCTGGCACCTTTCGATTCTTTCAGAAGAAAGCCCTTCTGTCCAGGGAGAGAGGAAAAAGCAGGGTCTGAATTCCTTAGATCATTTGAAATATGCTGTAGGAAACATTATGAATCCCTTCCCTACAGAGGAGGGGAAGATAAAAGCAGGAAAATTGGACTTTGAGCTGGAATTTTTTCAGTGAAGTGTGCAGAGAGGTATGTATACGCACTTTTGGAAATGTTGGTAATTCTGAATTTTAAATGTGAAGATAACCTCATATGATAATTTGTAACTGGCAGAAATATAATTCTAAATAATCTCAGTGTTTCTTCCCTGAAATCACACTTGAACTGAATGCATCAGCTATTTAACTAAAAGTAAGAAAACTGAAACATTTTAAACCAAAGTGCAAAACATTTTTGACTTGATACCCCAATGTTTATTAGTCCTAATGTGATTAACATACCACTTCAGTATGTATCTGCAAATATCATTGTGGGGTTTAGAGCTTATCGTGGCTTTCTCTACCTTACATTGTCATATATGTAGCTAAGGTATTTTTAGGTGTAAGGGTTGTTGTTTTGCTAAGGGAAAATATACTATTTTCCCATGTCACAATTTTTAATCTCAGTAGTTTATCTTGCTGTGAAAATTGAGATGGGTGAAAATTAATTTCAGTGATGGCAATATTTTCTCCTGTGTGCTGCAAATTATAAGGAACATCATTCATTAATAAATGAATTCAAGAAGTGGCTTTGGATATTGTCTCTATTCATTTCCAGAATAATTTATTCCTGAAATAATCATGAATATTAATGAATCTATGGTCTGGCACAAACTGTTTCCAAATGCTGGACTGTGGCAGTGAAGTAACTGGATACTATTTTGTGGCTTTGAACTCTTAACTCCCTGCTGCTGACTCATTTTCTGGCCTCAGAGAAACTATAGACTGTGTTTCCTTTCATACAAAAGGTTTGCTTTCCTCCATCTTTATTAAGAGTTGCAAAAGACTACAAAATACTAAGTACAGGAAATAGGTTTCAGTGATCTCTGGTGTTCACTAAACACTGTAAGGATCAAGGGTCTCTTTATTTTGCTTCACAAAACCTCTGCAGTCATTTACCTAGAGTAGTAGACATTTGACTGCAGGGAAAAAATTAATTTGGTTTAGTGAAATATCATATTTGTCTAATTCAGGATTAACTTAAGCTTGAGGGGGGTTAGCGTGCAAGTGTGATTTGTCCATCGGTCTTCTATCTAATACATCTTGTATTTAGCTTAAGGGCCAGTTTTGAAGAGCTTGACTAATTGAGCAGTTCCCCTCTTTTGAGGGAATCGTGGTCTGGTTTCTTGCTGTGGGAAAGCACAAACTAGAACTGTATTGGGTTCAGTGGCAAGGCTTTGGCAGTGGGATTTAGCGGGATGCTGTGGGGTGGCCTCTGTGTCGTATAGAGCTCCTTCCATCTGGCTCTGAAATGAGCCCACCATTGCCCAAAGCTGAGGCCTTCAGACGAGCTGGCAGTGTCTCTGTGGAAACACATTTAAGAAAGGGTAAAAAATGCTGTGCAGTAGCTGTGAGGAAAACCTGAAAAAAAAGCGAGAGATAACCTGCAGACTTCAAGGTCAGAAAAGGAGTGGGAGGGAGTGCTACACGTGCCAGACAGAGCTTTCTCTGCAGCAGTCAGTTCCACACGCTGTGGAAGGGATCCATGCTGGAGCAGATCACGAAGGACTGTGTCCTGTGGGCAGGGCCCGTGGTGGAGCAGGGAAAAGGGGGAGAAGGAAGGAACAGCACAAAAGAATGGATGTGGAGTGAGGCAGGTGATCATGACCCCCATTCCTCTACACTCCTTAGGGACAGGGAGAGAAGGTAGGAGAGCTGTGAATGAAGGAGTGAAGTTCAGCTTTGGAAGAAAGCAGAGTTTGGGGAAGGTGTTTTTGTTTTGTCTTTGTTTCTCATCATCTTATTCTATTTTTTGCTGAAATTAAATTGCTCTTCCCTGATTTGTCTGTTTTGCTGGTGTTAGTAATTGGTGAGTGATCCCCCTTTATTCTGACCCACAGATTATTTCATCTTATTTTCTCCCCATGTCTGTTGAGGGGATGAAGTGAGAGATGAGCTGGTAGGTGCCTGGCAGACAGCAAAATTTAACATACCACAAGCACAAAACACTGGAAGTAAAAATAAGCAAAAACTCCAAGGTGTTTGTGCTAATGGTGGCCAGTAAAACTGAAAACAAAAATTTTTGAGTGATTTCTGAATGGCTGTTCACAACAATGTTTGGAGGGACAAAATACAGTCATATGCGAGACAAAGTTAATATTTGCTCTTTACTAAGCTCAGTGTCAGGTGTGGTTTTTCTAAGGTCACCCATCAGTCTGAACTGTTTGTAGTAGGCCCCACTCCTGACATGTTCTTGATTAGGGATATTTATTAATAAAGAACAGTTATCGATGGAAATAGAACATTGAAACAGTAATGGTAGTAATTTCATAAAACAAAACAACTAATGAAATATAACACTAGAAATAAAGTATATCTTAATAGACTACAGAATCAGAATAATGTGTTTTATGTAGTTCCAACATAAAAAAATTTTATTTCCTAAATAAAATAAATTAAATTGATTTCCTAGATAAAAATAGTTTCCTAAAATTCTACTTCAATACTTAGCATACATTAGGTATAGATTTGGGGGGGGGGGGAGTAAGTAATGTAACTATTATAACAGGTTGGTTGTGATAGTCATGCATTAAAAAAAAGGGAAGAGCTTAGATCCTCTGACAATAACTCTATTTAAGTAAACAGTAGCTTAATGATGCGTGTAGTCAGTCAGTCTATTAAAGACCCAGAGAAATCTCAGACATCTAAGAAGTCCTTTAAAGTCCTAAGTGTAATTTCTTATGACACATTTTTAATTACATCATGAAGTCCATAAACTTTTATGTTAAAAACACTTCTAATTACAAAGCATCTTCCCTTGCACAGATACATAGCTTGGTTTGCTGCTGCTCTTTATTAAGGAGTGTTTTCAAATACTCTTCTCCCATCTCAAAAATCAGAAGAGAACGTACAAGAAAATTACAAATAATCTAATTTAAGTAGAAGGACTGCTGATTTATTACTGAACTAGACAAATTGAAATCTATGGTAAACTCTATTTTATTCCTGAGAAACTTAATTGCAAATGCTATCATTTCAGTGATTCCTGTACAAAATGTGCTCAGTGTAGGTGCTCTCCCAGCTGCAGCTCTCTTGCCTTCTTGCCTTCTTAGGGAAGTTGCCTAGAAAATTTTGCCAAGAACAAAATTCTGCCTTGAACAGTTGCAGAATATTGTTCTAATTTCCACCCAGGTGATCATGCTTTCCAAATAAAAGTCACTGTCTTCCAGAATAACCCATGTGTTTTCAGAGATGATTGATTATTCAAAAATAAATCTGTTTTACCAGAAATCATAAAGAATTAGATAGTTGCTGCAAATATTCCAGTCTCCCAGAACAGCCATTTCATCTTTGGATGGGATAATCAAGCTGGTTTTCCTCATTACTACAAGCACTTTCTGCATACTATATTAGGATCAATATTTCATCTTGATAAGAAAAATACTGTCTCTTACAGTGACCACTAAATTTAGTAAACAGTCCTCTCAATTCCTCCTCGTCTTAGCTGGGCCTGACATGGTACCGTGTTCAGTTTTCACCAGAGTTGTGATCAGTGAAAAGAAAGCAGGTTTTGTCACTTGCAGCATCAGCTATGACTAAAGGCAGTACCAATCTAACAGATAAAAGTGACCTTTCGTTCTCTAACTTCTCTCTCTCCAAAGGTTGTTGAGTTTGGGCGTGGAGGTTTAACATGGCGGGGGGAGTTGGTTGGTTTTGAAATTTTGGTTTTTGGTTTTCTTTCACCAAAAAAATTCCAGCTGCTACATTCTGTTCTTCTTTTTCTCTGTGCCTGATGTCACCAGCTTCAAGCACTCAGTTCCTTCGGCTATTTTTTTATACCTTGCCCTGATGACCCCTTTACATGAGACCTGTTGTGTTGTTTCTCTTGCCACCTTCTATCACCTATTCCAGATCTCCTCTGGCCACATTCAAACTAAAAATACTTCATGACTGAGGGGAGAAGGGGGCGGGGTGGGCATGAGGGGGTAGGCAGGTGTTTGAGCAAATATAAATTAAGAAAAAAACACATATCTATCTTGCTCTAAATGTTCTTGTTAAGTCTTTTCACACAGAAATGATCAGCCTCCTTATTTCTTCAGCACTTTTAGCATAACTGTCTTTATGCTAACCAAGCTGGTGTCCTAAGACACTTCTGATTACATAGAGCTTAAGCAAATATCAGACAGACCGGACAGATCATACAGGCCACATGTAACATAAAGTCCCTGTTCATTAACAGTCAAGACACCACAATGAAATAAATCTACACAACACTGATGGATCTCTCTGCAAATCTTCCATGCACAGGCAACATCTGTGTCTCCACACCCTTCCCACAAGGCAGTGGCATTCACTTGTGCAGCCAGTGTATATTGCAGTCCCATATCCTCCCCCATTCTGGTTCTCTGTTCGACAAACCGACCATGAAGTGTATTATTCACCGGGCCAGCAGTGGGCTGAGTCCTGGCCCTGGGCCAGACTGACCTCTTGCATTCTTAGCATTCAGAAGCCTTTAGATCATTAATATGGTAATGCTGTTCACAGGCTGCAGTCCAAGGCAGGGGGTGAACACCCTCGGTACCACTGCTGCAGAGTGCTTTTCTAAGAAAAATAATGTTCAGTTCTCTCTGTGTGTGAATGTTGGCTGGCTCTCCTTATTCCCAGTAGGTAACTCTTGGAGTACCCTGCTCAGAGAGGGATGGTTCAGCTGCTTTCGTGCATTCAGTGTTAGAGTATGTTCCTTCAGTGGCTGCACCCACCCACCCCTGACAGCGCTGAGGACTGTGCTGGTAAAAATAAGCCAGACTTTGTCCAGTCATAGCTAGTGCTGTGCTGTTTGTCCTGGGGCTTGAGGACTTGTGAAGAATGGTGCTTCTCTCCTCACAAATGTAACCTGAGAGAATCATTTGTGGAGCAGGCTAGGAGTGGTATGCTGGTCTGGGTTGGACACGTGTGACAAATGAGAGGGATCTGTGCTGGTGAGGGAAGGGTGGCAGCCAGGAGCCACTCACCACCTGAGAAAACAGGCAGGAGGAAAACTGTGACTCACCTGAGAAAGCCAAGACCTGACTGGAGCAATTTACAGTCGATTTTAGCTGCAAACCTGCTCTTACAGAAGAAGTGTTTCCCACAGTGAGATGAATCACTTTTACCTGCAGAGCTACACATTTCATCTCAAATACATGCTTTGCTTGGTAAGCGTTAAATGACTGACAGTCTTAACAGGATTCCAGCCCTTCATCTTAGAGGTCTATTGCATTTTTTTCTTTTTTTTTTTTTCCTCAGAGAATAAAACATGAAAAGTTAAGTTTGGGCAATAAAACCTAAACCTATCTTTCCCCCTTGCCCTCCCACAGGCTGCAGTACAGATCTCTGCTGCAAGGGGTTTTACTCAAGAGTGTTAAGGAGACTGAGCTGGATGGGATAATATGCTTTAGCAACAAAAGGCAAGAAAACTCTCAATGAAATCCACAGATTGTGCTTGGACCTGATCTGCTCAATTCTAAACGATCTGGGGGAAAAAACTACTGAACTGGTAAATCTCTGTGATTGTACAAAAATCTTCAGGACAGTTAATCAGGCTATCAGGTGGACTGAGTTTCAGAAGTATCTCACGATACTCATTTGAACAAACACCTGATGAAATTTATTATGCCTAACTGCGTTACACAGGAAAGACCACCCCTGTGTTTCCAGTGATGGGATTTAATTTAGCTGTCACCGCTGTCAGAAAACAGCTTGGAGGTAGTGTGAACAGTTCAGTGAAGAAAAAAGCTCAGCAGCGACCAAGAGGGCAAACACAAGGCATATTAGAAAATGTAAATCAGAGCAGGAAGCTTCCTATAAATGCATAAATGATGGCCATGATTTAAATACTGGTAGTCCCATTTCACAGACACTGCAGTAGAGATAGTAAAGGAGGCTGATAAGCAAGGACTATCATAGGAGAGTGCAGGCTCACACTCAAATGTGGGGAGATTAATTAGTGTAATACTTTCAGCTCAGAAAATTTTGGACAGATAAGAAATGAAAAACAAAAATACTATAACCTTCACCTTACACACAACCACAATGGTCATTAGGAACTGGTAGTCACTGTTTCTTAAAACAGGAGAGTTTTGGGGCACCAATTTCAGATGTCAGCTTTACAAAAGAAAGAACTACTTCTTCACAAAATCGTTGTGCATGGAAGGCAATGCCATAGGAGACTATGGAGGCTGAAAGTGTAACTGGGTTAAAAAGCAATAATATAACTTGAAGGATACTTGAAAAGAACTATTAAATATGGGGTCCAGATCCTTCCTGTGGTTCAACAAAGGCTTAATCACTGACTGCCAGATGTAGAAGGGCATTTTTGGAGGAGTATTACCATCTTGTTTCCCTAGCATCCATCACTGACTACTGTCCAAGATGGAATTCTAAATTAGACAGATCTTCCATCCATTTAAGACCAGCTGCCATCAATGCACTCATCTGGTCAAAACATGCTTTTTTTCCCTGATAGTCTTTACCACAACTTCTGGTTAAAAGACCTTTTTACCCTTGTTCTGATGTATCCCCCACTCGAAACATCAGGACTTCATTGATAAGCTCTGCATTGCATTGGCATCTATTCAGAGCTGACTAAACTCCAAAAGCAAGCTGTCAATATCTCATATTCATTTTCCTCTTACAGCTGTACCACTCACTCAGCACATGATACAGATAATGGGTGGTATACATTCCAGCTAAATAATGTTTTCACTTTCTCCTCCAAACAGATTGGTTCCCCAAAATCTTTAATGTGTAGAGAGGCTGGAGAGTTGAACATAGATAAATGCCTGCCTTAATTTTGTACTCCTATACTCTTGGTTGTAGCTGTAAGGAAACACTACCCTGGCTGCTTTACTGACTCTGCTGAACACAGAGTGCAGCCCATTCTCTGGCTCTGTTTGTTTGTGTAGCTAAGTGACCGATTAAAATGGAGGTTAAAAACACAGCCACACCAAACACACATTTCTGCCTGACAAAACTGGCAGGTACATGCTTTCCTCTGCTCCAGGTGCTACAGCTATTCCATAAAAATCACTATGACCAACTGTGCAAAAAGTCCTGGATGAGTAATTGTTAGCATTGAGGCTAAGCATGGGGAGAAACAAAGGGCTGAAAGAAAATACTCATTTACAAAGGACAGAAAATATGTTACAAATCAAAAGACATTAAGTGCTGGGAAGTGCAAAAGCACCTGTACTCAAACACATGAATATTCAGGGTTGGAGTTAAAGTTTTCCATCCATTTGGTCAAATAGTGAAAAAAGTGTGTGAAAACGCAGCTAGAAACTCCTTTGGATGAGGTGGTGGAATTCCCTCAGTGTCACTTCACAGTCTCTTGGACTTTGCACCTTAACATATTTTGCCCTGACTTGACTTAGTGACCTTTGCTTTAACATTACAAAGTTCAGACCGCATCTTGTGGGCTAAAACAAACATCAGCAGTATCTCGGCTGACAGCTACAGATAGCAGCCAGATGAGTGGCATTAAGACAACCCCCTGAGTACTGTGTTTGAGCATAGGTGGCAATTCTTGAAACCACAGCAACAAGTTTAATGGGTAGGGGGTGACAAAGCAAGAAACTGAGAACCGTGTGAGATATAATGGCTTTTCTGGGCAGAATATAAGCTCCAAAACACCTGAGCTAAATATGTGGCCTGGTGTTTGTCTTAACAGACCATACGCTTCTCTCTGTGTGTGTCTTGCTGTCTCACTTCCCCTTTTAATTGTTTTTCTTGGGTTCTTGAGCTGTTTCCAGACTCATCTGCAGCTGCAGTGTCTCTGTAACTCATGTGCCTCTTGTAGATTTTGTCACCAGAGGCTGATGGAAAAAGAGGCAGTGATGGAGATACATGGGTACACACTTGAACAGGAGCGTGACTTCCCATGCTTGGTTTTCTCAGGAAGCCAGGCAAAAAACAAAACAAAACAAAACAAAACAAAACAAACACAAAACCCCCAAAACCACCAAAACCAAGACCAACCCCCCCCCCACCAAATTCTTTTAAGATTTTTTTTCTTTCTTAACTTGCATAAAACTCTTCAGACTAAACAGGAAAGACAGGAACTAGACTGATTTTTGGACTTTCCTCTTAAAGGTCACCATGGACTTAGTAGCATTTACTAGCCTGCTACAAGCTGTCAGAGTAAATCCACCATGTGTATTATATTTATTGCTTTCATATTTAATGTAAGTGCTAACAAACTCTAGAACACTGGATAGACATTTGTGGATATTCTTAAATATCAAAATGCAACAAATTTATCATTCTGAAAAAAGAGTAGCTAACTTGCAAAATGTTCCCATACCCATATAGCATGAATTTCTCTCTAGTCCTTAAAAACTTCAGTAAATAGAAATAGTCTTAGCAACAACCCTGATATAAACACAAATGTGTTTCCTGAAAAGCAGGAAGCAGCTTAACAATCATATCATATGACTAGCTAAATACAGAAGAACTTCACAGGTTTTTTTTCCAGGGCACTAAAGCAAATTTCCATGTGACTTTGTGGGACATGACTGTTGCTTGAGCTGCAATTACTGGAAAATCCTTTTACTCTGCAGCATGGGCACTTTACACATTTTGTCCTGCCTTGTGACATTCATCATCTTGTAGGAATCCATTTCTATTCAGCCTGTGCCCGAGCAATGAGAACATGAGAAAACCTAAAGACAGAACACTGAATGCTCTACAACCCCCCCATGACCCCATCCTGTGAATGTGTGCAGCTGTTTCAAAGCAGCTGGATCTCACACAAGATCAATGTGAGTATTTAATTTGCTGCTACTGTCTGATACCTTGTCAGTTCTGACCAACAGGAAGAATCACATTACATTTAAACCCATCACATTGGAGCACGAAAGAGTTGTCCAGTGAAAATAAACTGTCTTGGGTTTTTACCAGCTAGAAATGTCAGACTAATTCAGGTATGGCCTAGCAGACAGATCTTCCTTAATCCATATCCTTTTTATCATAAATGGTCACACCATCCACAAAAATGCAAGTTTGGACCTCTTCTAGTATTTAGATTTTGCTTTCACACTTGGGAGCACAAGATACCTTGAGAGTGTAAGTCATGTAAACTGATTGTTCAAAAGGCTGCCTGGAGCATGAATCTGCAAACTTGAGTTGGTGATTTGTAGCTATTGTAACCTTTTACTAATTTTTCAGGTTAAATATATTAATTAATTCTTTTTAACAGCAGTAATGAAGTTAAAATTGCAAAAGGAAATAAAGGAAAAACAAGGAAGGGAGTAAATCTGCAAAGCAAATCTTAAGAAAGTTCTTCTCCTGTTTTGTGCATGGTAGAAAAAAAGCCATACTCTTAAGTATTAGATTAACCTATGGAGTGAATAGGAAATAAAAAAAAGACTATGAGTTATGAAGGTTAGAGGTCAATATATATTATAGGTATCTGAGAAAGAGATATCTGAGAGAGCCAAATATAACAAGTGAGAATCCATTGTGCAGAATTTACAGTGTGTTTCTATATTAATCTAAATATAGAATGAATCTCATGTACTCAGTCAGACGAAGCACCCAGGGAGAAATTTAGGTACCTTAAATTTCCAAGAAGTGTTTGGTGAGGTTTTAAAATACAGTCATAAGTAATCCATAACAGTTAAGTACATAGGAGGATTTTGAAACACCTAAGTACCTTTAAAATCCCAGGCCAAGCCTGTGGGGACTTAAGAATATGCAGGCTTCTGTGGACACAGGTTATAATGGCATCTTCACCTCCTAAATCAGCTGAACTGTTAAGTAAACGAGCATGAATGAAAAGGATTTGAAGGTCCATCTACATTCAGTGACCAACAAAACTGTCTTCTTTCAGATTACCAGCAGTAAAACATGGAGAAGCTGCAAACTGATTCTGGTCTGACTGAAAATTAGAAGTTATTTATGTAACCATAAAATTTGTACATGCAAATTAGTTGGGTAAGCTGCTGCTCACCTCCATGAGGCGCACAGCTCTACAGCCTTCTATGTACCTCTGTGGGTTACTTTGTATGTGTGGGAAACTGGCTGAAGCTTTGGCCTCTAAATGTTGTTTGACTGACTGCTGCTCACAAACAGTAGACAAACCTTTCAAAATTACAGACGTTGGCAGTGCAACCTATGCAGCTCTTCAGAAGGCACATGGACTAAAGGCTCTACTACAATACACTCTCATTGCTTTTTTTCCCATTACTGCCTACCTATGTCCATTTGTTCCTTCTTCCTTTTATTCTTGAAATATAATTTGAATCAGATGATCATACAGGTTTGACCTACTGCTGGGTTATGTGATTCAAGGTTTATCTCCACAAATGGAAAGGAGCACAAAGGAACAGAGGCAGCTGGAGAAATCCAACAGCACAGCCAGAGAAAAGGAGCCTCTGACCTGACTGATGCTGACCCTCAATGAGGGTTCAGCTTGGGGTCTGGTGTGACCCCACATCACCACCAGTCAGTGGGAGAGACTCTGTGGATCACTGTACTGAGAGGGGTTACTGTCTGCAGGGGTTGGGAATCTCTAGGGGATGGAGGGGAAGAACATCTTTGGGATTGTACAAGACAACTTTTGGGATGTTTAGAGGAGGAATCAAAGGTGGGGGTGAGAGGGGATGAAGATGGTCTGATACAGAAAAATAAAAGGATACGGGGCTAAAGAGACCTGATTGGGTGTAAACAAGTTGTTAGTGAGTATGCTTGTCTGGCTACACCCTGCACCTGATCATCTCAGTCTGTCTTGTCGTAGTAAACTGTATTTTANGTTGGGGGGGTCAGGGGTGAGAGCAGCATCTATATTCCACGTGTATATATGTGTGTGGTGGCCTGAGTGCCACTAATTAAAGGGACAAGTGGCCACTAATTAGGCCACAAGTCGTGAGGACCCCAAGTCACGGGGGCCTGTGTGTCATAGATGCAGCAACCGAAGAGACGAGGGCACACACTTTATGTGAATCTGCATGTCCACATGTGGTCACTAGCAAATATCAAGCCAGGGCAGGTGGAAGTCAAGTTTTGGAGCAGCCAGGAGTCTAGGAAAGAAAGTGAGGAGACATAGTGGTTTTACATTCACCAAATTTGTTTTGTTAAATGTAGTGTAGTGGTCTATCTTTCTACTGTGGAATAGGATTAGAAGAAAGGCAAAACAGGCTNNNNATTTAAAGGAATATTACAGTCTGTTACCATAAATCAAGGAGATTTACAGCCTAGAACTAAGGCAACTTGTCATCTCTTCCACTTAAGAAGTCACTCTTCCTTTACTGACTTTGATATCTTCATATTATCTCTTTGCATACCTCCAATTTGGCCTTTCCTCTCTCTTTGAGAAGGGTTAGAGTTTAAAAAGTCTCAGTCTGTGTTAGGAAAGAGTTAACATTTTCTGCTTGGGCCTGCAGACGGCCACATGATCTCTGCTGCAGCATCGGTGAAAGCCTCAAATCCACGAGGTTTAGAAAAGCTCAGAAACGGCGGGCCGGATCTTCTCTCCCCTCCACCCTTTATGGGGTGGGTTTGGCCCAGCCTGGGCTCGCTGCTGCTGTCCAGGGACCCAGGGAAAGGGGGTCATCTCCCTCGGCCCAGCCGGCGGCATGGTGCAGGCCGTAGGATCAGCTGGATGTCAGCAGCCGTGGCTCCCCTTTCTCTGCTGGCATCTGCTGGGCTCAGGGCCCCGCTCGGCTCCAGCCAGGGCCAGCCCCGGCACAGCCACCCCAGCTCGGCCCCAGGGGTGGTGGGANGCGGTGGGACCTAAGCCAGGGCCCACTGCTCCCCACTCTCCACTGTCAATGTTACCTCATGGTGAGCCCGCAGCAAAGAGGACGTTCCCAAAATCCCACCTGTATTTAAGGCGTGCGTCCCAGGGATGTACATTTGTATCTAATTGGCCAACCTGGCTGTCAGTTTTAAAGCAGATCACTAATTGTTTTTTTACCATTCATGCCAAACCAATACAAGAGACCAGAGGATCTATGAGCTGGCTGCTGGAGACACAAGGGGTTCTAAGGCACCTGCTGAGGAGACTGTGGTGGGGTCAGCTACTGCTAAGGTCACAACTGTGGACTAGCTACCAGAGAAATTTGTTTGCCTGTTTGTATCTCTGTGAGGTAACTGGGGATCCAGAGGTCAGCTACTGAACAGGCTGAATGTTCTTAAGCCAGCACTGGACAAGGGAGCCATAGTTAATGCTGTAGATCTGACTACCAGCAACTAGAGTGGAACTGTAGGCCTGTGGGATAACATTTGCACTTACCAGCAACTGGAAAGGGTTGGAATTCAGGTGTTAACGACAGAATAAGATTAGTATCTCAGACCAGCTATAGAGGGATCCATACTGTATGGATGTATACAAATACATATTTATTTTCTATTAATGGGCTTCTGTCCTGATCAGTCAGAGAGGGGAACACGATGAGGCCATTAAAGCTGTTTGTTTTTTGTGTGAGTGCCGTGTTTTCTGCCTGGGTTAGTCAGGATGGCCAGCCATGTCTATACTGGTATGTGTGTGAGCCTACTGGGAACACACACCCAGCCTTACCACTACCCGGATCTGGGAACCTACTGAATTTTAAAAACTGGCATAGCAGCAACAGGAGAGAGGATGGCAAGTATGAACAGTAAATGAGAGGATTTGCAAAGCATGGGGAAAGCCAAGCCTGGAAGGCATAGTCAAGGACATATAGATTGAGGCAATGTCCAAGACAACCTCACTAATCAGGCTGCCGAATAATGACTTGTTCATGGATCTCTTCCAAAAGCACAGATCACACAGAGAAGGACACTTACTTTGAGTCCTTCAGCACAGAAAAAGGCACACAGTATCCAATCCTCCACTAATGGCTGCTTGAGAGGCAAACACGCTGATCCTGATCATCCAGCTGCTTCCCTGATGTCAGAAAGACATTTGACTCAGCCTAGCATGATGCATGCAGGCTACTTGGAGGTAATTTGCAAGGTGCTACAAGCCCTGCTGAAAAACATTTATGGAAAGGCAAGGCTGGAGCTGAGAGCACAGAGCTGACATCAGCCACGTCACAGCAACGCAAGGACAGACAGGCAGCAGGTGGCCTCTCAATACACAGATTTTGGGGTTTTTGGAGGTTATATATTGATCAGTGGGGGCTGCCTTGACTGTTTTCAAGCTGTAGAGAGCACCCAAGATTGTTGTCTAGAAGAGCCACCTTTCAACAAGTGGATAAGGAGGTTCTGTAACTCCAGCTTCAGCGCTGCTCTTGCACAACAGCATAGACTGGGTTGGGCAGCACAGATGTGCATGGACAAATGAATGTCTCCTACCAGGGCTAAATTCTGGAATAGGCTATATAGACAATGGCATCCCATGGAAGAGTCATGCTGGCGTGACAGCAGGCACCCTCTACTTGGGGAACTGTGCAGCAGTTACCCAAAGGGATCATAAAGCAGATTCAGCAGCTGTGGGAAGTGCCTTCCTCTCTGGAGGGGAAAGAAAATCTCCTTTTTCATTAAAAATCAAGCCATTTCAAACCATGCACATCCCAGGGCATGCTTTGTATTGTGGTGACACGAGCTGTCAGGAAAGTTGCTCCACAGACTGCTTGACATCCCAGTTACAATTTTCAGGCAAAAGCTTTTCTCATTGGCAAAAGAAAACCCAAAAAAACAACAAACAAGAACCAAAACAAAAAACCCTCCAACGAATCAATCAAACAAACAAACAAAACCACACAAAAAACCACTCAAAAAAAAAAGAAAAAACAAACAAAAAACACACAAACAACACCCCCGCCCCCC
>WBMY01002465.1:0-35869 GCA_013397315.1 Donacobius atricapilla | reverse complement strand
CCGGGAATCCGGCAGCTGCCGCCCCACCGCCGCCGGCGCCGGCCCCGGCCCCGGCGCTGGGCAGGGCCCCGGTGCTCCGCTGGGAAGTCCCCGACCCGCTTCTCGCTTTTCCTCCCTTAGTTTTGGGAAGTGATAAGTGATGAGCATGGCATTGACCCAGCCGGAGGCTATGTCGGTGACTCAGCGCTGCAGCTGGAAAGGATCAATGTCTACTACAATGAATCATCTTGTAAGTGTGGGACGGGGAGGGGTGCGGGACAGGGGACTCCGTCGGAAGGGGCACAGGAATCAGAAGACGACGGGCTCGTAAGGCCATATTGCGCATCTGGCCACACTCCTCACATGCCACCAGCCCCGCAGCTGTACCCAGCTCAACAGAAAACTGCTATCTACTTTCTTATATAGTGTTAAGATGGCTGGGTGCTATCGCCCTAGACAGAGAGAAGTGGCACAAGGGGCTGTCCTTAGGGTCTGAAGGTGGAGGTTTGTTTATTATTTAGCATTACGGTAGGCGTTTGCTCTTCAAATGTGTGATTACTTCACCAAACGCATTTCTGCAATTACTCCAAATTAAACTGTTGGCTATATGAGCCCGCATCTGTAGTACTCTCCCTTTAGTTTTCGTGAATGAGAGGGTTGGGTCACAGGTAGTAGAGAACTGTTTCATTAACAGGATGCCAGAAGGCTTCCAAGTCTTCAGCATCCTCTGCTGTTGAAAGGTGTTAACAGTGTAAAATGGAGATCTGGAGTCCTTTGGTCTGGACATGAACCTGCCAGTGTAATGTTTCATCTTTTGTCCAGCTGGGGTTAATTCATATTATTTACCTGAGTTTCCCTGCACAAATTCAGCTTGACCCAGATGGTTTATCTTATGCTTTGTGGTAGATGTGCTGACTACTGCTGTTTACCTTGTACACCAAGTAGCTCTTTCAGTGGAGGAGAATGCTTGAAGAATAAAAGTTTGTGGAGATATGTTTGGATAACTTGAACATAAAGCACTTCACTCACCCTGATATTCACAGAAAGGATTACCTACTTGCTTAAAAAGAACAAGTAAACATATTTTTCTAATCAGAAACTCCCTAATATCACTTGCTAATAAACAGCTTATAAAATGTAAAGTCTGTAGAGCCCAAATTATATCAGGTCTGTTTTCCAAGCTGAATTGATTTACTCCTATGGAGGTGAGTTTTTCACCACCATGACTATCTGTATAGGAAGTACTTATATATGTATGAACTATATATTAGACTAACAATATGAGACATAGTATATTTGTGTATTAAAAGCTGTAACTGTGTTAGCTTATTTCTGACCATTGAGGGCATGCTTACTTTTTGTTGTAGCCCACAAATTTGTACCAAGAGCAGTCTTACTGGACTTGGAGCCGGGAACCATGGATAGCGTGCGGTCTGGTCTTTTTGGTCAGCTCTTTCGGCCTGATAATTTCATCTTTGGTATGTGGATGTTTCTTTTAAAAAAACAGAGCTCTTTGATGGCTGTTTGATTGCCAAATGAATGGTCAAAAAGCATTCAGTCTCCCTGTTCCAAAGTGATTCTACTGAGAAATCCTAATAGCTATCAATGGAATTGCAATTATCTGTAAGCCAGTCAAAACATCCTGTTAAATGAAAAAGTTATTCTTCTGTTGATCATTCCTTTGGTTAGCAAACTGCTGGAAGTTTCCTGTGGTATTCAGATAAAGTACATTTGCTTTCCACATATATAACTCCAGAGAAATCCTGATGCCTGTTCTTCACAACAAAATGCACAGAGGTTCTGCAGAAAATGGAGGGGGAGGGAAAACCTCAACCACAAACCAACCAGACTACTCTTCACTTAAATTCACATTAAATGCTTGGGTACTGAATTGTTTTGGGGCTGTGTAATTAACTTTTTCAGTAGATCCTTGCAGTATAGTAACAGTGGAAGAAGATCAGCAGTAATATGGAAAACATATATGTAGCCAGTTACTGGGTTATTTTCTAGCATAATGAGGAACAGAGAGTATGTGGAAATGTTCTGGTTTCACAGTGTTCTTGCAGTGGGTAGTTTTTGCTTTTACTCCTTAACTTTGGACTTCTGCAGTATTTTCCACCTAAGCATTATCAGTCCCCTTGCCCTAATGCAGAAACAGCATGTGGAAGTTAAGTGAACCACTTGCTGAAACTGGAAGTCTGAATGAAAGCTACCATGAGAACTTTCACGTCCTTTTGGTTTCTGAGTCTGCACTCACCACAAACACATTTCCTCCTGACAAGGCAAGCTTAGGTTGGAACTCAGTTTGGTATGTTGTGTTAACATAAGGAAGGAACATTGCCAGGGACAGACAGAGGAAAGATAAACATAGTTTGGGTGGTATAAAAGAAACTTAAGTCTGGGTTGTTGGGGTTGGAGAGAGGAGTAAAAAAGCCATGCAGAGTTCTTTTAAGTCTTCGACTTAAAACTTTTATGCTATCCGTGTTGTTGTCCTGTAAACTCCGTGGCAGTGATGTTAAGGGTCTCTTCCAAAGGAGCTGTAAGTTACAACATGTAGAAGTAAGCTTAGGGAGAAAAGCCATAGACATAGGCAGCTTTTGGAAGTCTGTTTCTGTATTCAGGTTTTTCCTTTCATTCCCTTTCACCCGCATGAACCACACAAGCCCTCTGAAAGTGAATGCACCTGACCTATGGAAATACCTGCACTGGGGCTTTACCGTTTGGCACACCACCAGTAAAACCAGAGCAAAATCAATTCAGAATGTCTTCAACAATAGTCCAGTTTGCTGTACTCCCTTCCTGCCAAGATAACAATGAACCAACAGCATGTGATCGACTCGTATCTAACAGAGGCCTCTGCCAGCATCAGGCACTGTCCTCCCAACCTGCTGAATAATGTAGAATGGCTGAGCGCTGAAGTAATGATCTTCTGTGTCAAAAGCCAACAAAGCATTTTGTTTTCTCTTTTAAAAATCTGGCCTGGGCCCACAAAGGATTTTGTGGCAGAGGCTGGCAGTCCTATACCACAGGCTGTATGGGCTCATTCTCATGGGGATGTTTTCCACCTCTGCTTGTATAAACCTGCCTTTGCCCACATCTGCACAGCAAGTGACCGTGGGCTACCAATCAGGATTTCATGCGGGTGTATTGAATACATGGTCACACACTCTAGATACAGGAATTTTATATCAAACCAGCAAGAGATTTGAGATGGACAAAACAAAATCCTTATGCTTTAATGCCTATGTTGACAAGGTAGTGATTTGAAAGGTGAAGAACGGCAGGTGCAATGATCTTGCTGTATGAGAGCAGCAGGCCTCCTGGCCTTCTGACAGCACACAGTTGCCCACCAGCAGCTGCTGTGAACTCTGCTGTGTCTCCCCCTGTTACCCAGTTTTCACCTGCACATTTCTGCATTTCCTGTTCTTTTCTTGTGTACACCATTGCTAGGTTTGCTAGCACTCCAGTTTTATTTGTATGAACTGATGGGGGCAACCACAAAACAGCTGTCTGGCAGTCAAAGGCAAGTTCTGCAGCAGGGCTGTTCACACCAGGCTGCTAAGTGTTAATGCGCAAGCTACTGAGCTCTTTTACAAGATTTATCTTACATTTTGAGCAGTGAAGAGAGTAGAGGAGTGAAAGAAGATTGTAGGAAACAAGTGCCATTTTAGGGATTAAAAAATAAATTGGCTGTTAGACAAATGGCTTCTCTGCATGTGTAGCTCAGCCTGAACACATATGATAATCCTACAACATGTTGGTGAAAGAAAGAGTGATAAAAGGATCTGGAGGTGCCAAGAGTGCAGATAAGTTGTGGGACTGCTTCATGTATGCTTCTTTAGATCCTGGCAAATGACAGACTCAGGATACTGGAGCTGGGCTTCCAGGATTGGCAAAAGATTTTCTGAATCCTGAGTTTTGTGGGTACAAGCTCATTTTCCACTTAGACAGTTTAGTCCTGGTGAAATTTGATAATTTCTATGTGTTTGCCTTAGATTTTCAGAGGTCAGGTAGGTAGGTACCTGGTAAGTGGAGGGCATCTAGTAGAGTTTCACAGGATTGTCATCATGATTTCCAGGTTTGTGGCAGCCTTGTTAGGGCCCTGGCACCTCCAGACTGTATCGTCATGGGGTAAGAAGTCTGGAGCTTCCAGGGCGTGTTTACATGCCCTGTTTTGGTAGTCTTACAGTGCTGTACAGCCAGTGGTTCTGGAAGGATAAGATAACTGGGTGTGGAAGCAGGAAATCTCCAATGAAAATGCTGGAGTCCCTAGGCTGATGTGGCTGACTAATAGATGGAGTGTAGTTTTGCCACAGGAGTAGCTGATAGTTGTCCTAAAATCAGAATTTACTTCCATTAGGAGATAAATGCCTTCTGCATTTTAGGGTGATGTGTGCTTGTTTCTGTGCATCCTGATGTGCTGCCCTATTCATAGTAGCAGGTCTGCTCAAGCAGACTGCAGGTGCTTACAAACATATTTAATACTGGAAGGATATTACTTTGTGCTTTGCCCAGCTGGACAGGAAGTGCTGAGCTCCCTAGGCTCAAAGAAAGAAAAATATAGCAACATACTGAACAATGCCTTAACTAACCAAATTCACCATGAGGAAACCAAGCATTTATGCAGTGGAAAAAAACGGGCATAGGATTTCAGAAGCATCCCAGCCAGAAGCTTCCCTGGTTCCTACGTTTGACACCAACATGGTGCCATGGGAATTGAAGTGAGACATGTTTATAGGAAGGGAGGGGAATGTCTTGGGGAACAGCACAGAATTTGCCAGCTCTATACTTAATTCTGAAACTATTGCTCTGTCTGAATACCACCCCCAGGAGTACCCTAAATGAGTTCAGTGGCACAATGTATGTGTATAGTAGTCACTGTGAGGAACAGGAGTACTAAAAAACTGATTCCCCAATTTAATCCTCCCCATTATCTAAGCAATAACAAAATTGTGACAATAGCAAAAGTTCCATGCTGTTTATCTTAAGTGAAGGGCTCATAAAAAAAGGGAAGCCTTGGAAAGAAAAGAATGGACTCATCACTTTTCTGAAATATCAGTAATCCAATTTTGCAAGTCATTTTGCATATCCTAAAGAATAGTGAGTTTGTAAGGAAATCAGTAAAACCTAAAAGGCACTTAAGTTCTAAGTTTTTGAAATAATGTCTCTGAAGCTTCTGTTGATCACTATTTTCATTCAGGCTAGGTAACCATGAATTTAAAAAGTTATAGTTCCTGATATAACAAGTTAAATAGGATTTTGAAGCCCAGCTTTATTCTTGAATGACAATGTTTTATCTTTCACTCATAAGAACAGTCCAAGAACCTCTCATTTTCATTGAGATATATGTGTCTGTGATTTAGATGCATCATGGTCCTTACAGACAGAAAGCATGTAAATATGAAACAATCCTCTTGTGTTTACAGAATCATCAGAATTGGGAGTGTGAAAGTTTACAAAATAAGGAGTTAAGGCCATCTTTGCATTTATGGAAGGTAAAATGACAAAAAAGAAAAAAAACCAAACCGAAACACCCAAAGGCATTAATGAAAACTGTCAGAGACTATAAAAAGTTTGTTGATACTTCCAGAGATATTTATAGGCAAAACAAAAGAGCACTGTTATCGACCTGACAGATTTATAGCAGCTTTTGTTACCGATGTGAGTCCATTCAGCGTGCAAATATCAAACCAAAGCCAATAATTCTGTATATTTTCTTTCCCTGTTGTATCTTATTTTAGGACAAACTGGTGCAGGAAACAACTGGGCTAAAGGACACTATACAGAAGGGGCAGAGCTGGTTGACTCTGTGCTTGACGTAGTAAGAAAAGAGAGTGAGCACTGCGATTGCTTGCAAGGATTTCAGCTCACTCACTCCCTGGGAGGAGGGACAGGGTCCGGCATGGGAACCCTACTCATCAGCAAGATCCGAGAGGAATATCCAGACAGGATAATGAATACCTTCAGTGTCATGCCTTCTCCTAAGGTTTCTGACACAGTGGTGGAGCCGTACAATGCTACGCTCTCGGTCCACCAGCTGGTTGAGAACACGGATGAAACCTACTGCATCGACAATGAAGCTCTGTATGACATTTGCTTCCGCACCCTGAAGCTCACCACTCCCACTTACGGTGATTTAAACCACTTGGTCTCTGCCACCATGAGCGGAGTAACCACATCCCTGCGTTTTCCAGGCCAGCTCAATGCCGACCTCCGGAAGCTGGCAGTAAATATGGTTCCCTTCCCGCGCCTTCACTTCTTCATGCCAGGCTTTGCTCCTTTGACGGCACGAGGCAGCCAACAGTACCGAGCACTCACGGTCCCAGAGCTCACCCAGCAGATGTTCGATGCCAAAAACATGATGGCAGCCTGTGACCCAAGGCACGGCCGGTATTTGACCGTGGCCACCGTCTTCCGCGGCCCCATGTCCATGAAGGAGGTTGACGAGCAGATGTTGGCCATCCAGAACAAGAACAGCAGCTACTTCGTGGAGTGGATCCCGAACAATGTCAAGGTGGCAGTGTGTGACATACCTCCCCGTGGCCTCAAGATGGCTTCCACCTTCATTGGCAACAGCACTGCTATCCAGGAGCTCTTCAAAAGGATCTCGGAGCAGTTCTCCGCCATGTTCAGGAGAAAGGCCTTCCTCCACTGGTTCACAGGAGAGGGAATGGATGAAATGGAATTTACAGAAGCAGAAAGCAACATGAATGACCTGGTTTCAGAGTATCAGCAATACCAAGAAGCAACAGCAAATGATGGAGAGGAAGCGTTTGAAGATGATGAAGAAGAGATCAATGAATAAAAAAGTTGGGTGCGAGATTTTTCCAGGCCAAATTCTCAAATCTGGATATCTGATAATTAGGCTTGTAATTCCATACGTACATTTAAAAAATAATAAAAAAGGAGCACGAATTTCAGATGTTAGAAGGGCTCTTCAGAGTCCATTTGGATCACTGAGGACATTCAGCATTTCTGGAAATCGGGCCATTTCTATTCATGTGACAAATGTAAGGCATTCAATTAAGACTTTGTCCTAAGAGTCCGAGCTTGGAGATTGCTAGTTTGGGATTTTTGTTCTTTAGGGTTGTCATTCCTAAAGCTGTAGAAGAAAAGATGTAAAATAGGCATGAAAGTCTACAAATTAGAGCTGCACTATTTTCATTCAATTACGAGTAAGAAAATCTTGTGAGTTTGAAGTATTCTGTACCAAATGTACAATACTGAACTGCCAGAAACAAAATTTGTTCATAATAAAAGAAAAAGTTTTTAGATATTCTGTACAGTAACTGTTAACAGTGATATTTGATTCCAGTCCTCTAAAAATAAAAATTAATAGTACCCTCTCAAGCAGAAGTGTTCTGGGCAGTCAATGCTACATAAATACCCAGTGAACTGCAGGCTAGAGGCTGGATTTGTGTGATGTGACTTCATCACTTGCTGCTGCTGAATAATCACAGATGATATATATGAAATCCCTCCATTTGTGATGTGTTCATCATGAATCCCTGGAGTTTTTTAAAATGGCACCCCAATATCCTACTGGTCTTCCTGGTTATCACCATCTGCTGATGCTATTCCTAACTGCATTTCACCCAGCCCATGTGTCTGAAATCCAGATATTCCCCAGATCATGGTGGGACAGGGGACATAGGCTATGTGCCAACAGATTTCACTGCCTGGGTTTATACGTTCACCACACCTACAGATGCTGTGCATCTAGCTACCAAGACAGGTTAAAACAACTGGACCAGGTAAAGGTTAAAGTACCCGAGCATTTATCCACAATACTCAAAACAGTTGGCAAAATGAAAGATGAACAACAGGTTTATCTGCCCCCACTAAAGCCAAGCCAGAACAGTCTGCCTAAGCCAGCTGACAGAGTGACTGCTGGGCATTTGCTCTCCGTGCATGCTTTATGTTTCTGCTCATATCAATTAAACAGCCCTTCTCCATTAGAGCGCCTCTACCAGAGAACACTCTGTCTACTTGGAGTCTCTTATTTAGGCCAGTTCCTAGGCAACAAAGCAAGCAAACAAAGGAGAAAACCTCTGGAAATCCAAACTTTAAATGTTTCAAGAACTCTTGCTTTTTCTTCTTGCTTTCAGAAGCACTTTCCAAGCAAAAGTGTTGCTCAATACTTAAAAAGGCACTTTACAAACATAGTGAAATTTCCAAATGTCTGTTGCACCTGACAAGATGATGCTTTGCTCCTTTGGGATTCAGGGAACAAGACAGTACTTTAGGAAGTATATAACCCAGCAACTGTTAATCACACAACCTGAAGCTGTCTGCCCAATTCTATTCTACACAGAAATGGAACTAAACTAGCTTTAATCAAGTACAAGTTTTTCGCAGAAAGTGACTTCAGAGGTTGAGACAGTTGCTGGAACATGCCAGCCAGACTGGCTTTGGCACAGAGGCACAGCTTGGGAGGGCCTGAGTGATTGTCTTTAGAAGGATCACAGAGGAGTCAGCAAAATCACAGGGGCCACATTCTTTATGTCTAGTAATGTCTGAAGGATTTATGAATAGCCATAGAGCACCTTTACTGCACATTTTATAAATGTGAGATGTGACTCTATTATTTACAGCGTGAGATAAAGTTATAACACAGTTTATACTGAAGAGAAATTACTGTGCAGGACAATACAAAGCAAAATCCATTGGGAGTAAAGCCATTAAACTTCAAAGGGAAGTTGATTTTTTGCAAATGGTTGATTATTAGCTTTGAAAGGGAGGAGGATACATTACATGCTCAGAGCCTGCCATCACGCAACTGTGGCACAGGCTCTCCAGTTAAAGCACTAGCATAGTTTCTGCTGAACTAAATAGAATTAACCATCTTAGTGTGTGTGAAACTGCATTTTGTTGTAACACAGATTTCATAACTAGGTCCAAGTTATAAATTCCAGTATTACTGTGAAAAAAAAAATGAAAAATGCTAGAAATCTTGGCATTGCTAAATAATGGAGTTATTAACTTGGTGAACCAGCCTGTTCCTTATTGCATTTCATACACTTGACTCAAAATGCAGAATGCAGACTCTGAGGCTGTGGAATTCAGACCTCACAATGATCCTGCTTTGACTCACCCATTCTTGCGCATGTGTTTACTTGCAGCTGTTTGATGTGAATTTCTAGAATGTATGGAGGTGGAAGAGGCAAACTAATGTTCTTTAGAAGAAAGAAACAGCTTTTCCATCTGATCCTAGGGGGGGAAGCCCCTCCCGCCATAATGAACCCAGGAACCTGTAGAAGGAGGATCATCAGAGGACCAGCTTGTGCATAAGCAGTAACAGAGCCACAGGAAGCAAAAACACTTCCTGTTCCTCTTCAGTCAACCAACTCTAATCATCTTCCTTTCCTGAGATATAACTGACAATTGTTTTAGTAGCAAGTTTAGTGAGCAATTCCTTCAGTTGCACTTCCTTTCAAAGAACTAGAAGCCTTTTTCTTGGAAGCTTCTCTTTTATTTGACAATCTCCATGGGGAGTCCCACCTGGCTTTGTTACTACTCTTCTCAAATTCCTCACCTATGTGTTTTTCATTTCCTCTCTAGTTTTTCAGCCTAGTCTTTGTTGGCTTTTATTTCTATGCCTGGCCCACCATCTTTTTTGTAACTGCTTTGCATCTGGCCACAGAGCAGTATCTAGCAGCTGCCAGGCTGCCAGGACAAGTCAGACCCCGGGAGTCCTACAAGTGCAGCTCCCACTGCTCAGACACAAACACGTGTCAATGCTAGGCTGAGGAGAAAAGAGGGCAGCCTACACCACTGACACCACTTAGAAACGGGGTGGGTGAGGTGTTGCCTGGGAACAGGGTGTGGCATCAGGACAGAAATTGGAATCTAACTCCACAGGTCAGCTCCTTTGCAAAGTCACTTTGGTCAAAGCCAGCAAGGAATGGGGCAGGCCCTCAGCTCACAGTCAGGAGAGTCCTTGCACATGCTGCCTTAACCAAACCACCTCAGGCTCTTGCTTTCTCTGCATTCCCACGATTGCTGCTCGGATTACGCTCTTCATTCCTTCTCTTGCACTTGCATCCCTTAGGAAAATGTGGTCACCCCTTAGGAACAGAGCCAGGTTGGAATAGAGGATCTAGACCTGCTGCTTCTCCTGGCCTTGGGAGGAGCCGGGAACTCAACAGGCTCCCTTGGTGCTGTACAAGCCCCTGGAAGCTGAAGCAGCGCTGCTCAGTGTGCTTGCAACAAAAATTTAATCTGGCATTATTGGCACCACAGCACAGACTAAACTTGATTTTCTTGATTTATGTTCAACCACTTAACATCCTAAATTTAGGAGCTGAAGGAGGCTAGCAATCCTCTTCAAAGAAGCAGAGTGGGTAAACAACTTTTTTTGATTATTTTTCCATATCTTTGATTCCAAAATCCCAACACTGTCAAATTCTGCCATTTTTGGCACAAAATATTAAGACCTGCAAATGTAAGGCTAAGCAAGCAAGTTAATGCTCTAAAACAGAGGCAAAGGTAAAGGAGAGGTGAGGCCATTTTCATACACCTATTAATTGCATGCTGCAACTGAGCAAGAGCAGAATTTATTAGTAGACACAAACAGGGAGTACGAGAAATCACCTCCTGCAGATGATTCTTTCAGAGTCTGGTAGTGCCATTGTGAAGAGTAGGATTAAGGGGTTTGGGGGTTGGGTGGTTGATTGCTGAGTTTTCTGTTGGTTTTATTTAGCAAGGAATGAAGAAATGCAAAACTGTGACCTTTACTGTATAAGCACAGCAAGTCGTCAGCACTGGCTACAAACTGAAAATCCCAGACAAGTGTTCAGCTAAACTGGAAGATGGGAAAAGAACAAACAAGGCATTAATGCAGAATACATGAAAGATACAACACTAGAGCATAAGCACAGATGTCAATCACTGCTTTATCATATATGCAAGATCTGAGTTATATAGAAGAATTTTGCTATTGCAATAAATCATTCTAAACTATAACTCCAATAATTACGGAAATCGAGTTTAGTTTTTTTCAGGCTGCTATCCTGTTTTATCATTCAACTCTTCAACAAATGCAATAGGGATAAAATAGAAGTGTTTAACAACTAAAAATGCCCAGCAAATATGCCAAAAATAGCTATATGTGCTCTATTTCCCTCCTCACTGTAAAGCCAGGTAACCGATGGAAAAATTTCTATCATGAAGAAAATCCAAAAGAATGATTTCCATAAATAATTTAACTCAAATACCTTTAGAACCAAGGGTCTAAACTTTCAGATAAACTTTTCCCTTTGTCATCCTACTGGTTTCCAGTATGTTGCAACATACAGATGTAATCAGTCACTAGTTATCCTTTTAACCTGCCCTCTGACTCATCACCATTAAAGGATCTTCTCCCGCAGAGAAGCCTGGTTCATTTTCCTTCCCCCCTTTAACCACCACTCCACCCTCCAACCATGCTTCCCTGTCTTCTGCTGGGATGGGGAGACAGGCCATTAATTTTTGAACAGCTGAATTCTCCAACTAATGAATCCTTAGCATGCAGCAGACAACGAGAAGCAGATTACTAAGACAACTGTATTCAACTAAGCAGGGGAAAAACCCCATAGCTTTAGGTTACGCAAACGAGTATGAAACTCTGACAGTCTGATTTATGACCTTTGGTTTTGGTTGCTGCTTTTCGTATTTGTGAGCACAACCTTCTTACCCTATTTTAACAGAGAGTTTTGTATTATTCTGAATTCTATACCTCAAAACCAGAAAAAAAAAAAAAGGGCAAGCTTTGTTCAGAAAAGTACTGTTTTTATTGACTCAAACTGTATTTACACAACACATTCATATGTTCAATATTTTACAGAACTCTGTAAAAAACTGACTGGTAAAACTGCAGGAGCCAAACAGTTTCAGCTTAATTTAAGACACTGAACCATAAGTACATTTTAGATATTTACGCAACTGTCCAGTTTCACTGTCAACTTCCATGGCAGTTCTCTGTAGATAAACTCTAAAATCAAAATGAGGTGAAGGGGAAAGGGTCAGATCAAAGAGCTGATAGTTTTGCAAAGCTAGTACTTTGTACAGCCAGACTTTCACATTTGACAACGCATTTTGTATGATTCTTTTTCTTTTTGGAAACAGGTCACATACAGGTATAGTTTGATAAATAATCAAAAACCCTTTGATTTTTGTAAGCTTACAGACTTTTGAAAGAAAAAAAAAAAAAGAAAAAAAAGACCAGTGCCACAAAGTTTGTGCATGAATCTGAACTGTTTCCATGCTTGCGAGGCTCGTTTCTGGCATTCCACTGCAGCTCAAATTCCTTGTATGCTTCTCCAGCTGGCAAACACAAATGATCACCTTTTACCAGTGAACTGATGATATCACACATGTACATCAGAAGCAGAAAATCCTTATCTCATCCCAAGAGATCACTCTTCCACCCATCCCTAATACAGTTTAGTTGAATAAATATTTTTTGAAGTACAAACCAGGTGAGTTTGTTTCTCTTCCAGAGTGCAAGTCACCGTGGGCACACATTTCACAGTTAAAATGGCATCCCTCCTCTGATCTGCCTAGCAACCTGTTCATCTGTTGTCTCCTCTTTCTCTTTTTCACGTTCTTTGTTCCAGTCTTTAAGGCCTTCTGGTAGTGAAGTATCCTCATCCAAACTTCCTGTACCTTCCACAAATTCTTCGTAAGTAGACTTTTCTGCAAATGGTCTTGGGCCAAGCAAGTCTAGCATGTCGCTTTTATCAAGCACTTCCTTCTCCAGCAGCCGCAGGGCAACCTGGAATAGCACAACAAGTTATGTCATACGTATCAAATACCTAAGATGGCTGTCCTGTTTGGAAGAGTTTGTTAATTTGGCATCGATTAATTTTAATAGAAAAAACAGGTTGTTCAGAGTTCACCAGATCCAAGATTCTTCTCCCCTTGAGCATTTGGGGAGCACAAATACAATTTTATTTTTATTCCTGCTTTTAAGATTAAGCAAAGTGCCCTCGCTATGGGTTCACTGTTCTTATTGTTGCTTCAGAACAGCAGCTTTTTGCTTCTGCCAAAAGGCTCCTGATGCAAGACATTAAACGACATGAAAACAAGTGTTCCCTTCCAGTCAGTGGGGACAGTTCAGTGGGGCTGCTGTTGTGTTACAAGCTCAAGAGCACCACAGAATAGCAATGTGGGAACAGAACACTGCACCAGGGTAGTTTGCCGCCTTGGACAGTGAGCTCACTGTTCAGCACAAACCACATTCAGTGGTCTCTTTCGGGATGCTGACCTGCTACAACAGGATTTATGGAGCCGATACAAACTGGTCTCTTTGTCAGTAAGCCTATTGGATGCCTATCCTAGAAAATTATCCTTTTGCTGTATCAGATTTTTTTGACATGAAGAAAGAGAATATGTGCAAGCTGAATCTCTGCTGCAGTGAGGCAGATCACAAGGGACAGGAATGGAAGAAGACAAAGATTTTTATTAATGCTCAAAAGGAATTCAGAGCAAAGAAGTCATATGAACTTCCCTGCTTACAAGAGCTTCTTTTAGCCCCAAAAAATTGGGATCCTGGTATTTCATCTTTGGGTTTTTAAGTTTGCTTATCACATATACTAAACCCTGTGTTAGCAGGCAGACTCTTCCCTCCAACTTTCCAAAGGAATATTGACCACATAAGCTGGGAGGGATGTTAAATCATGAGCTCTTGAGATGCTCACAGGTGTTCCAACACAAAAGGAGGTTGCTGTTAAGTCTTGTGACACATTCTCAAGATCACATCAAATGGGTTTTGAGCAAACTTCCTCATATACAGTCACTATTTTAAATCTAGTTCAATTCAATTCAGATTTTGGCTTACCAGCTGGAACTTAGTGGCTAAAAATACTGTAATGCTCACCTTCTCCACTTCTGCTTTCTTCTCAGTCAGCAGATTTAATGTCCTTTCATAGGCAATGTTAATTAGGGACCGCACTTCTTCGTCTATCAACCTGGCTGTTGCCTCGCTGTAGGGTTTCTCTAAGACCATGTCTCCTTGACGAGGGAGATCAAAGGAAATCTGCCCCACTTTTTCATTCATACCAAACTGAACAATCTGATAAAAAAAAAATAAAATGAACAAAGGAGAGACAGCAAGATTTTAGGGTACATTGATGTAAAATATGGCCAACAAAAAGGAAAGGAAGAAGTCATTTTGCTATAACCTGATTTCTTTCCTGTAACATCAACCCTTCCCTGAAAACTCAAGTCAACTGAAGTTAATACACATGTTGACTTTCACTTATTTCTTTTTACTGATTAAGGTGAAGGACACAAATAACAGCATTTTAAAGTGGTTACTAGTGGTGTGCCTAGTGCTTTGCTGTTTAAATTTTAAGATATTACACAAGAAACACTTCAACCTTCCTTAAGCAGTAAAACCCTTCTCCTTTACCAGAAATAGAAGTGTTTTGCCAATTCAAAATACTTCTAAAGTTTAGCATATTCTACTCAGCCATAAAGATAACCTGACTTAAGTACTAAAGTAGAGGGTCTTGAAGGTTTTTTCCTATCAAGTCCAAAAATCATATCCTATTCCTCATCCCAAGGCATTCCTCTATAAATGTGAAAACAATTCTTATCTTGCTTGACTCAATACTGAATATTGACTTGTCTGGTTGCCAAATGTGGATGTTTTAAGTAGCATTTTGCTCCAGCAGAGGCAGAAGCAAGTTCAAACTGCTATTTATTTATTCACTCCATGGCTACAATCAATTTGATGGTTACTAAAGCAGCACTTCTCAGCCTAGCAAGATCCACATAGGTATAACAACAAAGACTCAGAATTCAAAGAGATCTCACCATTAGAACCAAGCATCTTAACCTCCTTTCTTAAGAATAAGTTTGATACTTTTTTTTTTTGCTTACATGTACAGAAGTCTCTAAGTAGACTTACTTTTTAAATTTAAAATTGAACAAGAGTCACTGAAGATCTCAAAGAGTTAACAGGATATCATTACACATTTACTTCCAGAACTGAAGCAACAAGAAGCATGCCTGAGACCAGGAAGAAGGTGGGGTTTGGGGATAAGCATTCAGGGGAAGATAAGTGTACCCCAAAATGTCTCTTGCTCCTTGTGAGTGTCATATGAGATGCCACCTTGTGTGCTGATGCAGGAAATGTAGTAACACACCTGTGTGCAGCCCACAGCTACACTTAGGTGAGTCACTGCATTGATAAGATTTTAAATTACTCGTCTACATTAGTTAATATGATACAAACACAAACCGATGTCTTAATTCCCATAGCCTTAACTGACATCAAACTGTGCTTTCATACAAGTAGTCTAGATTTCAAGTGTGAATCCAAACTGAATCTTCATGCTGGGCAATAGTAAATGTAGGATGATATGATCAAATCTGAGCACTAAATTCCATTTTAAAATAAGTATAACAATTTCCACATGTAATTAAATCCAATTGGATCCAACTGCAACATGTATGTTCCTGTGGGCAGCTGCAGGGCAGTAATTGAAGCCTAATGTATGGACTGCAGTTGTGAGACGGAAATAAAATATCTGAGTCATCAGCATCTCTAAACAACACATGATGTTTATTCATGCAGTGTTTTCTGAAACAATACTTTTGAGGGACACACCTGATGAAATTGCATCATATCAAAATATTAGTTCGGTCAGAGATAAAGAAAACAGTAAGGGAAGAAAAGAAGTCTCATACCTGGGCATATGCACTCTGGGTCACCTTCTTCAAGTCATCTTGGGCACCAGTTGTAATTCTCCCAAAGAAGATTTGCTCAGACACACGTCCTCCCAGAGTCATGCACATTCTGTCCAATAGCTGCTCTTTGGTATAAAGATACTGTTCTTTGGGCAAATACTGAGCGTAACCCAGTCCTTTACCACGTGGAATAATAGACACCTACAAACAAAATTAACAGTGCTACAACTTAAACATTGTTAAAAACCACAAAGCATTCTTCAGTTCGACTTACTTTTTAATACCACAGCCCACACCATACTCACCCTTGAGGTTTAATTCAGACATTATTTCCATTTACAGTTTTGCTCCCACTGTGTTTTATCCTTAAAAGCCCTGGCTAGCTCTAAACTGGAATAACAACTACTAGAATATCTGGAAAAAAAAGGTAAGACCACTGTCCTATCTTCTCTAAAAATGGTACAATATTTTAAAAACACCATTTTAATTAAAATCCACAATTCCTTGAATGTAATGTATTGGGCATTATGTACTCTGTAACAGACATAGCATTTTTCCATCTTTATCATTCTGAACAGTTTAAGGAATTTCCACATTTATTAATGATCTTTCTTCCAGCAGTAAATTGTACAAGATTATTTTTAAGCCTGAGATGAGATTAAAAACACAGCTATGCAAAACTATGAATGTTAAAGCAAGTTTGGGAGACTGGGGTGCTTTTTCCTCTACGTTGAACTTGTCATGCTGTGAACCCAAAAGAAAGCAAATTGAAACTAAAATTTAGCCTTATATATTCCTAAAGTATACCTGTGTAACCTGATAAGAGTAACTTATAAACCATTGATCGGTACGGAAAGCCTCAGAGAAAAAGCAGCCATCAAGGCAGGCAGACTCAAGGGCAGAACAAGTCTTTCACTTACATAGTTTGTAGTATAAATGTCCTTTGAAACAACTAAGTCAGAAAACAGTTAAGGAAGTTACAAGAAATGAACCAAAATATACTCTAAAATTTACACACTTACACTGCTTTTTAAAATATTATATATTTTAATATCTTCTTAACATTAAGGGAAAAAAAAAACCACAAAGACGCTGTCAAGCTACCATTAAAATTACAAGTTCAGATTAGCCTTCTTACCTTTAACAGTGGATCAGCATGTTCCAAAAACCACCCTGCAACTGCATGCCCTGCCTCGTGATACGCTACTGTCTTTTTCTCCTCCGGCTGAAGTACTTGAGTTTTCTTTTCCAAACCTTTGTAAAATAAATTTGATTAATAGTTTTGGACACAACTTTCTCCTCTGAAATCCTTTTACCTCATTTGGAAAGATGGTTAGCAATACTTAGAGGCCATGCATATGATCTATTGAAAAAGTTTAAACATCCCTCCCAAACCTGCAAGTTTCAGAAATTTGCATTTTCCAGGTTTCACTGTAACCTTGTCCTTCCTCAGATTTTCTAGTTTCAAAATAAGTTCTTAAGAATATTCAAATATTAAAATAAAACATTTGTGCATCCCTAAATCCAAACAGCTTTTCCTCTAGTTGTTTTGAAGAAATCTGGTAAGTGTCCTGATGAAATTTCTCTTTGTATCCCTTCCTCTATTACAGAATATAGACAGGGTACTTCTTCTCTAAATCTCACTAGTGTTTAGGAGAGAAAAACAACAACCTTGAAGAGCAGGACAAAGATTCAAAAGCATGGCTTCTTATAAATATAAAAGAGGAAGTTGCCTATTACAATTTCTGAGAAACAATTGATGCAATTCACCTACCTCCAATAACTCTTTCAATTGCTTGCTCAAAATGCTTTTGGTTTATAGCATCTGAGAGATGCCTTGCAGCAATTAAAGCAGCTTCATTACAAACATTAGCAATATCAGCACCTAAAAGCAGAGAAGGCAAAAATTACTGATCTTTTTCAACACTTTTCTCTGAGTTTTGCATAAAGATAACCTTACCTATAACTAGTTTGCTATAAACTCTCCCTGAGCTTGAAAATGAAAGGTAATGTGCTCTGAAATAGCTTAATTATTTAACACATATTTAAATACATGTACTATAGTTATAGGCTTTAGGATTTTTCACACAGGTAGACAGCCAGCAAATAGTTTATTACCAGTGAAGTACTTCTTTGATACATTCCACCCTCCTTTTCTGTCTGCAACAGATTATACTTAAACTAGTATATATTTAACTGTATGCATTTCCTACATGTGAATTCTATATAGCTCAGATATTGGCATATCTGTACAAGATATCCTTTCACATTACTGATTTCAAGCCATCCACTTTTTGTTAAGACTACCTGCAGTAGTGCTATTGAGATAGCTTAGTTTAAATCAAACATCATCACTGTAGCTGCCAGAAACATTGACAGCCAAATCTCAGAAAACCAGTTTTATAGAGACCAAAAACCAGTGAAGAATTCACAAGTGTTGGATTAGGAACAGATGTGAGAACTCTCATTATTGGCTTATAATCTAATTAATTTTAAATCTATATTGACCAGTAGTTGAGTTCAGCATTGTATTTTGGTTTTTACATACAGAAACATAAATTACCCTACAGAATATGCAGACAAACTCCAGGTCTTCTCCAGAAGTATTCAAGAATGCAACAAAGGAAAAGGACAAACGAAGAAAGAACACACACACAAGTGATGACAAGCAGAAACCTCTGAATTGCTTGTTCTGAAGACAGAAGAAACTCCCTTTTGATGTCACCCTGACTGAAGCAGACAAAACTTGAGACCCTCAGAAATCTCCTACTTGCTCAAACAGGCAAAGAGAATTTCAGGCTGTGCCAGTAAATACAATGAAATCAAATGCCATCCAGAAGATCAAGTGCAAGAAAACCAGAATTAGTAGGGAATTCAAATATCTACAGCTTAAACAGGAAATGGAGAATAACAGTGGCATTAGGAATCACTTACCAGAAAACCCAGGTGTTAGTGATGCAAGCTTTCTTGCTAGGTTATCTTTATTTAGGACAGTGTCTAATTTCAGAGGTCTAAGATGAACTTTGAAAATGGATGCTCTTCCTTTTATATCTGGGGGCCCTTTAAAATAGAAGACATATGGTTTTACTTTTCACACACATATATATTCAAATTAAGTGTGCAAGGAAGCTACATGTATAAACAGTTGCAGTGACTTCAGCAGTGTTCTACAAACACAGGATGATACAGGCACCCAGGTAAAACTTACCAATATAAATCTGCCTGTCAAAGCGTCCTGGTCTCATCAGAGCAGGGTCTAAAATATCTGGCCTGTTAGTACCTGCCAAAATGACTACATTTGTGGTTGTATTAAATCCTGTTAAAGGAAAGTGATAAAGAGAAAAGCTGTGTAAATATAATTTTCCATGGGGAAAAAAAAAAAAACAAAAGAGAAATAAAAAGACTGTCCACTTTACAGTCATGTAAGAACTAACAGTTTAAACAACCGATCTTAAATCTGAAAATATTTCTATTTATTGCTGCATTGTCCAGCTTTTCATAACAAGCAAGAAAATGGCCTTGGGCTCTGCTTTGTGAAGTACTTTATCAAATCCCAATTTATCTTCAAAATACAATAATAGATTAAATGCTCAGGAAATAGCAGAACTAGCATGGCTAGCTGTATTTTTTTACAGCCAGACTGGTCTCATTGTGAAGATTTTTTTTGCCTATTCAGCTATGACAAAGAGTTAGGAGATACAGAATGAGGGTTCTTTTCCTCTGAATGAATTTTAGTAAAACATCAGGCTGCAGCAAAGTGAGTCACCATGCTTTATTTTAGGAAACAAGGAAACAGACAATTTGAATTTAAGCTAGAATCCAAATCTTGGTTAGCAGGTCCGAACAAGCATATTAGTTCTTTCCAATATCCTTGTTATTATAACATAGTATTAGACATTAAATACTCACCATCCATTTCTACTAGAAGCTGATTGAGTGTGTTCTCTTGCTCACTTTGTCCTCCAAAGTTGCCCCTTCCTCTCTTCCTCCCTACTGCATCTATTTCATCAATGAAGAGAATGCAGGGGGCATTTTTACGAGCCAGAGCAAATAAGTCTCTAACCTTAACAAATGAACAGAGAATGTATCAGACTGGTTTACTCGTTTGAGTTGGGAGGGTAGGGGGAAGAGGGACATCAGTAACAGTGTCCCTAGAACTGGGTATGGCTCTGAACAAGCGTTCCAAAGCCATCAGCCAGCGCTCAAGGCAAAGATCAGTTACTTAATTCCCCTCCAAATATTCATTTGGAAGTTCAATTAAATTCCAGAAGTCTGGAAAAAACATCCAGGACAGGAGTAGATAACTGAAATTTTAGTCTTTCATATTTTAAACAAGGTATTACCTAACTACAGTGGTAGTTGCAGCACAATCTAACTTGAATTTTAGATGCAACATTGCAATGTTGCTCTGCTTGCAAATGTATCAGAAGCAGCTTATTAAAACCAGTTCAGTGAGTCAACTGATCTACAATTGAGGAATCAAACTAGAGCAAACAGGAAATGAAAAATTAATGCAAGAATTTTGACCTGAGTGAGAATTAGATGCAGCTTAGAGCTTTACTACTCTATACACTAGTGATGCAACAGAAGGCTTCTCTGATCACAAAAAAATGTACAGCAGACACGAAGAGATGCAAATTTTTGATGGTAGACTGTACTGCAGAAAGTCACCCAGATTTTTTGAAAAAAGTACAATGAAGGAACAAGATAAACAAGTGTCAGATTCTTAAAGTGAACTATCTTTTCACTAGAATAAGCAGAAATCCAGAATCATACAACTGTTTTTAGTGTCTATGCATTATGGAAACTGAAGGTTTCCACCATGCATATACTCTAAAAAATCACCAAAGAAACCAATGCCATGTAAGCAGCTTTAGTTCTAGCACATTCCAATTTACAAATGATCAATTTAGCATCACTAACAACTGCCTTATTTAATAAATTAATAGGAACTGAAAGTAAAACATTCTTTGATGTTGTTTTCTATAGGCATTAGAAATTATCAACTGTGTTGAAATCTCGATTCCCAGCCAAAGTTGCGTCAACAGATTTCACTGGATAGTAAAAGTACTTTCATAGACCGGTACAGGAAAACCAGGTCACTTTGCTTTGGGGTATTTTAGGTATCTATTGACAACAGAAATCTGAGGATCACTATTATTTTAAGATAGCCAATACTTTCCCAAATTTTAATTACCATAAAATACCATCAGTAACTTTGTTATACTATTTCACATTTCATTGGTTTTAATGAGCTTTCTTAAGGCAGTTAAGGCAGAAAAACACAAAAAACAATTTGACATACATTTGGTTATTTAAAACACCTGATCTCCAGGAATCAGTCACTGGACTCATATTTCAATCAAAAGCTTATCTGTGTGTCCTAGGCAACTCTTTACAGCTAAGAGTTTGAAACTACAAAGAGAATAAAGTTCTTCAAAGAAATAGGATTTAGAGCAGGAGGAGGCATTCCCATAGCAGTAGTCAAATGAGCTACAGATTTCTGATCCAGCTAATAAATTTACTTCAGATCAGAGCTTAAAGAGTGCTGTTCTGTGTACTCAAGCACCTGAAAAGAGGCACATCCTTAATGGCCTGAAACCAGACAGTGAACTGCCTTAGTAACTTTTATTAAGGGTACATTGATGATTTTTGTGTTTAGACGTCCATCTGGCATCACTCGTAAGAAATCTGCATAGAAGAAAGAACTTCAGCTGTAATCAAACTGCTTGTCTCCCAAATCTGACAATGTCCTTTCAACAGCCAGTACTCAAAGAACAGAGCAAGACCAAAGACTTACTCGCGCTGGACCCACACCAACAAACATCTCTAAGAACTCTGAGCCATTGACAGTGATGAATGGCACATTGGCTTCTCCAGCTGTAGCTTTAGCCAGAAGTGTTTTCCCAGTACCTGGAGGACCTGTCAGAATTGCCCCCTGCAAGAGAAACAGGTATATTGCCCTCATGAAGAACACATAACATTAAGCCTATGAAATAGCATGTTTTGTTATTGAGTCCGCTGGCTTTTCTTTCACCACGTCAAAGTCATGCAAGGAAATAACTGAAGATTAATCCTCCTTTAAACGAGCAAAAGGAAAAACAAATTAGATACAACACTATCATTCTGTCTTAAAAGTTACAGGAACAGTGTTTTATTTGACTGACATATTAAAAAAGAAAAAGAAAGCTATGTCATCAGGTGGATTCCCCAGTCTCCACAGGCAAAAGGCAATTCTGTAACAATTATTTGTAAGATTGATATACCTATATGTGTATCATTTCTGGTCCATGTGAGCAGACAAAGTATTCCACAAGGCAATTCTTCTGGCACATCAGCTACACTGCAGGCACTTAATGCTTAATTATTTTTCTTCTGATTGGAAGAAGACAGAAGCTGGAAAGCATTGCATATGTAAACAATCCTAGTACAGTTAAGAATACTGAGGACTACTAGAAGAATAAAGTTTAAGTCATCATTCCCTTACCTTTGGAATTTTTGCTCCCAGATCCTCATATTGTTTGGGATTTTTCAGGAAGTTAACAAACTCCATTATCTCTAATTTGGCCTCCTCACAGCCAGCTACATCTTTGAATTTAACATCTATTTCATCCTTAAGGACTTTGGCTGTAGTTTCACCCACACTGAAAAGTCCACCCATTCCACGCCCTGCCCGACCTAAGCCTGCAGGACCTCTTCTTAATGTGTACAGCAACGAACCAATAATCAGAATTGTAGGTAGCAAGCTGAGGAGAAATGATCTGTGGAGAAAAACAAATAAAAAAAGAGAAATATATCAGAAAAAACCCATCACTGCAAAAAACACGTAAGATGGTGCCATCATAAGCAAATTCAGGACTAACACTCTATTAACTTGTAATGTTTGTATTTCTGCAGGTTGTTCACACTGGCAAACCATCAAAATCAATTCGAGAACAAACTGTTATACTGATAGTTGCTTGCTTTTAAAACCAAGCACATCAAGTAACATTGCTGAGTTTTACAGAGGAAAAATTGCATGACCTAATAAACAGAAGTACCTTGTTTTTTCAAAGGTAAATTTACAGGACTAGTTATGTAAATGGTTATATTCTCAAAGTAAATTGTATTAGGTAGCATACAGACAGTGTATCCTACTACTTCAAGCAGAAATTTCTCTCCAAAATACATGCTATTCTTCCCTTAAGTCTTTCAGCTTTTTACATTTTTTTTTCTTTCAGTGTTTTAATTTTCAAGGCTACAGATTTGCAGGGGGCAGGGGGTGGTTTCTTGGGGTGGGGTTTTTTGCTTCTGTTTCATGGTTTTGGGCTTTTTTAAAATTATTATTCATTGTCCATTGTCCTCCAGCTTTCTAGCACCGCGCTGTAAAAGCCAAAAGCCCTAACACAGTCCTCTTTATCATAGTATCTGAGCACTGTACAGATTTTTCTGTGAAAAGGAACGGCTTCAACAAACAGCTCACAAGATGTTCTATCTACACTTGGCAAAAACAAAATGCAGAAAAGAAGCACAATCATAAATGAACACAGGAAATCCAGGCTTTACAGATAACCCACATTCCTGGGATAAAGAGGAAAATAAAGATTTTTCCCTCTACTGTGGTATTCAGCAGATTCTGATCCAACAGGGAACAGCAGTACTTTGATTATATATAGCTGCTGCTCTCTCCTGTTTTCCATGGCATTCCTGGGGCAGAGCAAAATACATAAATATCTATGTGAAGGACAGACACTGAGGAGGAAAGGACCAGAGCTGTGGTTGGAAAGAGGGATTCAGGAAGTAAAGGTCTCTACAAGGCTGAAGAAGGCATAGGAACTGACCTACTTTTCCCAGTCTGTTGTGAGAAGCCTCAGGCCGACATGCAGCATTTTCACACAAGTGCTGCATTGCCCTGACCATCACTTTTCCCTGGGCTTGTTTAAATAAGGGCTCAACAGGTTTATTTATGGACCATCCTTTACAGCATGCTCCATTATAAGGAAACAGAGAAATGAGGCAGGCAGTGTGTAGAACAGAGAAATAAAAACCTCTCTCTGAAGTAGCAGGGTTGTCCAGAGTTAAGGCCACCATTTTTCCTGTTGCCACCAAGACCAACAGGCAGCAAAAGCTTGGTAAAACACACCACAGAAAAACCAAGACATTCCCCTCCATCCCCCAAATCAAAACAAATATCCCCTAGTACCAAGAATGTAAACACAAGAGAGGCAGTAAATGAGCCATTTTCATTAATCATGAGCTACTACACCCAAAGTCGAACTTCTGGATGATATTTTAAACTGCTCACTTAGAACCAAAAAGAAACCAGTCCTTGGGATACAAGACTACATTTGTCTTCTAAGCTGTTTGGAAAGATACATCAGAGAGGCACTTCTACTGTCTTCTACAAAAGGTCAATAATATTCAGCTACATAAGGCTAATACAAAGAACACGAACCTAGTATCAGAGCCATTATTCCCTAATGAGAAGCAACAATGCTGTAAATCTAATATCAGTACTATTTTTCTTAACAATAAAGAGCATGATGCATCGTCCAGTTTCTGCTACAGGCAGAAAACTGGATCTGTGTGATCTACCTAATCATCCATTTATCGGTTTTTTCCAAAGCCCCAGAATTTGACTTATGCTTAGTTCTTGGCCAAAAATTGATGCCGACAATATTTCAGCCAATATGCTGAGGTTCTATAATAGAATCTGTCTGTTCAAAAATCTGCATGAGCATCATCTCTGCCTGGCTCTAGCAAAAGTCACTGGGAGAAAGGACTTAAACGAAGAAAGGAGTTATAGTAAAACATTTATATAATAAGAAGCTATATTAAGAGTAAGAGGATAGGGATTTCTTCATAGACAAAGTACTGAACAGCTTCTCTTACACTTTAAACTCAAAAATAAACCCAAGTTAATTGTTATTCTGATAATACTGCCACCTAGTGAAGCAAAAAGTATGCGTATTACATACCTCCTTCTCAACTGTAAACACAACCTTTTTTTTAACAGAGACTTTTTAAAGCAACTTCTTACCCATCACTCTCTGTTGAGTAGACTACAGGCAACCTGTTCTCCACTTCTATTCCCAGGTCTTGCTGCACAGTCTCAAGATTCCGTTCAAAAGTGTCCACACTACCGATGTTAAACCAGACGTACTGCGAGGAAAAAAGCAGAGATCACCAAGTGCCCTACCCTATTTCACCTTCATTACAAGCCAACTTCTTCTAGTCTGGTAATTCCTTGTGCATGTGTTAGATTTGGACCAACTTTAAGTTGCCTTGTCAAGTGTGTAATTGGTGTAGTAAGAGGCACACAATAAATCTGAAGCCTCCCAACCTGAATACTATCACTGTATCTACCACTGATTGTGCAGAGATGGGAAATCCCAATAGTTTTAGCGCACTTTAACAGATGGAAATCCTGGCATTTTCTCCAGAAAAAGGGAGTAATAAACAGATCTTAACAGGGGAGCCGTATAGTCAGAATAATAGAGAGCACTGAACCTGGAAACAGCAGTCATACAACTTCCTGTTTCATTTGAAGGTCTCAACCTTTCTGATTAAGAAAGGTTTTTGCTTTTCATAAGAAAAACTTTTGCAGTTTATACTAGCTTTAAAGTCACCAAAAAAAAGAAAAAAAAAAAAACCCCACACCAAAAAAAACCCACCAAAAACAAACAAAAAAAACCCCCAAACCCTTGAAGTTTACCACAGACCAGAAAGAGAAATCCAGACATTACTTTCAAAATGTGTTGAGATCTGGTCTTTCAAGAAAATCTCCCCTTTTGCACCATGACCTGCGTGACTTGTCCCTCCTTACCCTATCACTGAAAAACTAGAGCAGTTAACTGGTTGGGAAATGCAACTGGTTGTATGTAGGCTAAAGAGTAGGTGTATAAATAAACCACACTGAAACCCACTGATTAAGTAATTGCTGCAGATTTCACTTTACCCAGGAGGAACTTGCAGACCTTGTTTCAGACAGATAGTTAAGAAACGCTCCACCACCTATGAAGAGGTAACCTGATAAAGCTTTTCCAATGCTTTTTTGAATTTTCCATGAAAATTTTATTTCTTTTTTAATAGGTCACGGACACTGGGTGTCATTCTTTGGAAGACTTTCACCTGCATCAGTCTAATCCTCACTGTGCTACTAGGAGAGCAACTTCATGAAACAAATACTTTGGAAACAAACACTTCTCTTTGTTTTCTCAAGCAACTGGCTAAAAGCAGTCTGGAGCAGAAAAGATTCCTAAGTATGTGGACCAAAGTCTGGGATTTTCGTAAGCAAATGCCAAACAGCAGTTAAAAATACAGAACCTTCAGCAATTTCTAGCTCTTCCTGTTTAAGTATCTGTATTAAAGAGCATAGTGCTGGAAAGGAACTACTTGCCATAGTTTAAAGGTATCTATGGCAAAACAACTGATACAGTGAAGTGAAAAATACACACTGTAGGACAATGCAACAGGAAAGTATGTTTTAGATTAAGAAATTATTAATGATCCAGACCAAGCTTCTGCCTCAAACTTAACATAAAAAGACTGGTTTGCTGCTTCTAATATCTCATGTACATGTATTAAAAGCGTTTACCCATTCATGAGGAGACTTTCCAGGAACAAAGATGACTCTAACAAAGCGCTTGTTCACCACCTCAAGTCTGTCCACCTGTAGGAGGAGAAAAGAACAAAACCTGAGTGAAAAGTGTACAGTCACTGCACTTCCACCATAGCTTCAGATAACAAATTCTCTTATCTTTCTGTTTTCCAGTTAGGAGACTACAATTAATCATGTACATGAGGACAGTTCCACAGTCTACAGTTTGCCATTAGGAATCATGTATGTAATCAGGAAAAAAGGAATACTGGCACATCAGAATTTAGATTGAAAGACTGACGTTGTACCCTTTTCTCAAGGAAAAACCCAATGCATGCCTCAGCAAAAATCAGTTACAGTAAAATAGTTAAACAGTAGTTAATTGTCTCACTGGTCAAACACCAAAAGCAGTAAGTTATATGATTCCAAACTCTTACAGCAGCATCCAAAACAAATCAAACTGAGCAAAATGAGGGAAATCTAAACTCAGTTCTTACAACTGTTTTCCCTAATAGAAAGGGCTTCCTGTGCTACAATATTAAATACAATAAGATCAATTAGATAAAGAAGTATTTAGCAGAGGTAACAGATACCATATAAACCCTAGGAACTGTGCTATAGGTTTAGCAGATATATACCGTTAAGATCTTTTTTACAGGTCTCCTCCAATGGTTAGTTTCTTGCATTTGACAAGGTCTTTTTAGAAGTCAACTTAAGATTATTCTATGTTTTCTTCCTCTTTTCTTGAAGTAACTTTTTAATAAGATGTTTTAACATCTTTACAGCATGTAAATGTAGCAATCTAGTTTTAGAAGTTGGGCCTGAACTGCACACAGGTTAGTAAGGTTGTTCCCTGAACTCACCACATGCGGCCATTTCAGGTAAAACTGAAGCAAAACATGAGGTAAGAAGTCACTCTAGAACTAACCTGATTTCACACAACACTACCTGAATGCCTTTGTTTTGAAAGGCACATGACTCCAGTAGTGCAGCCACTATGGCAGCCACACATTCAGTCTGTCTGAATATCCACACTACATCTTACAGACACAAGAAACTTGGTTTTGTGCAACAGCCTACTTTCACAATGCTTTTCTGAAGGAGGTTTCAGGCTTCGTTCATTATAACAGCTAAACTGATCTTTTTACAGAGTTACTGCTTCAGAAATTTAATCCGTACAGGTTTTTTCACAAGATGTACAAAATCATCAATTTAGAACAGGACTGATTGTAAGACAGTCTAGGCAGAAGGGGAGAAGCATACAGAGCAGCTCTGCAGAAAACAGTTAGAAAAGAAAGGTAAGAGACACCCTGTTCAGCAGCTTACCAAAGTAATGGAAGGTTAATTTTGTATTAAAACAAAATCCCTCTAGATCTGAAACCTAGAGGACAAAGCAAACCAATGCTTTCCTAACCTGTAGGCGAAGCTACAAGCAGGGAGGGAACAGAGCAAAGAACTAGTGGCTCTTGAAGTGGAAAAAGCCTGTGCAAGACACAATCTCTTGAACTTCAGGGCATCACCAACCTATTACTCCAAGTATGGAAAGCTGCCAAGTTCTACAGAGAGATAGGATACTGATGATAAAATTGACTGCTCCAGTAGAGGCTCCAGGTAAGAAATATGAGAGGAGAAAACAAAGAGAGGAGGCTACTTTATAACACAGTCAGGCTGATGAAGGGATGCCAATGTATTGTCCTTGAAAGGATTCTTCCATTCCCCACCCATCCGCTTCTGTTCTCATTGCTGCTTCTAAGATTCCCCAAGGAACTGATTTCAGGCATGAAACAAGCAGAAACCCTTTTCTTTCAGAGGGGTAGACTCACGCAAGTGATAAGGCTGCGAGTAAACTTCTTCCAAAGGCAGCTGGCATATCTCTTTAAGCCATTACATCAGCTACCTGTACTGCAAAGCCATACCCAGAGAGAGTGTGGCTACACTTCATACCAGCACCCACATGAGCTATCCAACAGAAGTTTCATCCCAAGTTGCTATTCCCTCTCCTCTCTTGAAATGACATAAATCTTCAGACATCCATCCAGAACATCAGATCTAGGAACTGACTAAAATGAAAGCTAATTCCTTTCTCCCTCAAAAATTACACTGAGCCAATTGTCACTCCACAGACACACAAACACAGGCCAAAGTGGGGAGGCAGAAATGAGCCTCTTCAGCACTCTGATGTTTCACATTGATTTCCCCTCCCCACTCACCAATCCTTTAGAAAGGTAGTTGTTGACAAAGTCTTTCCAGGTGATTTCTCTCCCAGGGACCCTGAAGAAGAAGTAGTATACAACCATTGTCCAGAAAAAAGAGCTTCCCACCACATACATCCGAAACTCCCTGACATCCCATGGAATGTCACCCTAGGAAATGGAGAATACAAAAAAAAATTAGTCTGTAATACAGTAAGCACACAGAAGACAGATTCTGGTATCTCTTTGTAACTTCTATTCCCTGTCCTCAAGGTTGCCACAGAGAATGTCAGACAAAGGTCTGTTTTGTTGTATGAATACACTTCAGCAATTTCACATAGAACAGAGGAATTACAGCAACAGAAAATCTTTAAGTGTTTCACAAACAGTAATTGAAGAGTTTTGATCTATGAACTACTGTTTTTAGAAAAAAATCATGACCTTTCTGCCTCCATTCTAACACAATTATCCTTGGTCTCCAGGACTGCATGGAAAACAGACAAAAAATAAAGGAAAAAAACTAACAGAAGAAAAAAACCCACAAAATCAAGAAGGATGAAAAATACTATGTGCACCAAAACCATTCTTTATATTCCTGTACTGTCAGGTGCCATCATCTTTGTGTTCCAGCTAATGGCAATAAATTTCACAGGGAAACTCACTTAAGCATTCCATTAAGGTCAGAACACATCAGAGCAAACTACATTTAATGAGCATTGTGTGGCCAGAAAGTTTTCCAAATTGACACCGAAACAAAACACAAGGCCTTTAAAGGTCTAAGGTTCCACTCTAAGAATACTGACGACTAGCAACCACATTCAGAGAGCTTAAATTTCATTAATATTCCTGAACCAGAGGTAGACACCTCTGGAGTTATGCACAAAACAGTTATTCAGGAAAGGCACTGAGTGGAGAGCCACCCAGAGCCAGTTGCCATGAAAGGCCTGGCACAGGAGGCTTGAGCAAGATTTGGGCAATCAGAATACAGCCTTAAAAAGCAAAAAACATGCAAGGTTATTTTATGAAGACAAGACAGTGACACAAAGAAAGATATTTCAAAGTCAAAACCTTCTGTAATCTGGTCCACCAGTTAGTTTCTTCTTTCTTGCCACCTTTTTTCCCACCACTGCCACCTCCTCCACTACTAGTCCCACTGGGTTGTCTGGAAGTAGCTTGCTTTGTTTCTAAAAACAACAACAAAAAATTTTTACATCTTATGCCAATCTCACATTACCTTTTGTTAGTTATATTAAGGAGATATTCTGAAAAATGTACTAGTTTGCAATACTACAATAACTAGATGATGTGAAAACCAGCATTTTCCACAGAAAACCAGATATATAGTCCATTAAGTGGCAGAGAGACAGTTATGACCAGAAGAGAGGTCTGTTAACTTATAACTGAGGAACAGCACTCCAACAGAAACAAAAATAAACACTGTTCCAGAACACAAACATTATTTTGCTTTCATATCATGTATAATAAAAACGTATGAACTTGCACTTCTAAACTAATCTGGTAAAGAAATATCTTCCCTGAAAAATAAAAAAAACCACAAAACCCAAACTCACAATTGTTATGCCAAAATCTAATTTAATGAATACACATTCCACAAAGAACTGAAGTCAAGCAGCTTTTTGTACCTTTTGTTTCTCCAGGTGTACCTTTAGCTCCATTAGATTTCTTCCCATTGGGAAAATACTTCTCAAATCCTATTAAGAAACAGGAAAGGAGCTCACAATTGGTTTTTATTTTACAATTCTTTCATCACGAGCTGAATGTATACACCAACAAAGAAGCTAGGAACATACAGACTGCAAAATCAGCTTTGTTCTTGTCTTTTTGTTCAAAAGCTCTAACCGGTCTCCATAAATAAATCTACTGTGTTGACAAGAGAATACCACATGTATTTAATAACCTGACGTAAAGCTATCTTTTAAGCAGAGTTAGAGAAGCTTAGGTCAACAGAAAGCTCCACTGCACAGTGTGAAGTTGAGCAAACCGCACTATTCTTTAATAGCTCCTACCAATCCCATAAATCGAATGTTCCATCTCAAGATTAAAGGTTGGTTAGTACAAGAACTGACTTCCCCAATGAAAATAAACCTAAATGGCACATGAGTGCAGTCCTCAGCAAGGTATGTAAGCAGTCTGCTTCGTTTCACAAACCAAAGTTACAGTCACCTTTGGGAGGCTGAGAGAAAAGCCTTCTGCAAGCAGCGATTACATTTGCCAGAACAGTGCTTCTATCAGCAGTAACTCCAGGGGTAACTTGGTCGCAGAGCTGAAAGATGAAAAAGAAATATAAAGCAACAAGAACATACCATAAAAATCTTCAAGCTCTCTAGTAGAGCCTTGCAGCTAGTCAGACACTATTTTACAACTGGAACTTTTCAACGGACCTTGTAGTAACTGCCGTGCTCCAGAAAGTAAGACAACAATGGAAAAAGAAAAGTTCATCAAATGAGTAACTTCTACAGCATGGAGATTATTTATTCTCTTTGTTAAGAGCAGGGTTTCATCTTACACACACAAAAAAGTTATTCATTAAAAAAGAAAAATCAAGCAGAAAACACTACAAGCTATGAACATTAAATACACATTGATTTCTATGGGAAACATTTCATTATACCAGCTGAATGATAATTAAGTGCAACATAACTGTGACTGTACAAGCATGATCCACACAGTACTGAATTGTGTTTTGTCTGCAACCTTTTTTTCAAATAGTTCAGAAGTTGTAGCTTCTGAATATGAAAGATCTACTTTCATACAAAAGAAAGGGATGTGGCAGACAATGCTTACATCCAGCTAAGAAACTAAAACAGATGAGGAATCTAAGTTCAAAAAGAAGATCTAAAGCCCCATGTGGGTTAAACATCCAGTTATAAAAACACAATAAACATAAGCCTATCGCTCCTTGTTCCAAGGCTGTTTACTGCTATTCATCAAAGGGCAATGAGGGAAATTGAAATATTTAAACTCACTAATTCTTAACAAAATTTTGCTACTGTAGCTGAATACTTTAAAAAGACCTGTAAACTGCAATTTTACTTAAGAGAAATCATACCTGATTTCTTCAACAAGGACATATTTTAAATAAAATCCCCTTCATAAGCTTTTCCAAAACTTCTGAAAAACAAAATATTATCCATGCCAAGATTTTCCCACAAACTGACTTTCCTTCTGCCTCCACTCCCTTTCACAAAATAAAGGCGCTCAGTCTCCTGTTCTTTTTGATTGGAAGCTATTTACCTTAAGAGCCACAGAAACAGTAAAACGCAAAAACCAAACAACACTAACTGAAAAGCAACAGGTCCTGAAAACATGACTCCGAGTGTCCTTGCAAGACAGCAAACATCCATCTGGGACTAACTGCTCTAGGACTATTTCTGTGAAGGGACGCTCAGTGTTATAGCCAAGGTACTGTAGCTGTAAAGAAAACCTATTTTAGCATATTAAAGAAACTTCTGATTATTTGACTGCACACTAGAACTACCCTAGGCATGCTGCCATTCATTAACCAAATGCTGTAACTCTGCTGAAATCTTCTGTCTGGAGCTTTCTCCCTTGTTAAATGATGAAATACGTTAGACTTATTTCGAGCATCCCTGTAGTTCCACCTACTGGAACCAAGAAGAATACCAAAGTGTTCCCGTTCCTTGCTTTTGCTGTGGACTGAGCCAAGAATTCTTGGGATGCTTGATCAAGCCATCCGTTTTGTGCCACTGCGTGTCTCTGAATAAAATCTGATACTGAAAATCCAAGAGGGTATTATTTTACTGATTATGAGAGGGATGTGCAGTGCAGCTAGTCTAGGGAGAAGCTAATGTAGAGAACAGCTACTAAGTCCAATACACTATGACCTCCAACATGAGCAATTCCATCTGTGCTCCTAGAAGTTGTTTCAGGACAAGTGGGATGCAGCCATGTGGGCAACAAAATAAAAACAGCTCGCCACAGATCATGTATAGTTCAAATACAGACAGGCAGTGAATGTTGCAGCAACTGACAGAACAGAAAAACAACGGGGTTTTCTCCTGTGTCAGTGGTTCCCTACAACACACAAAAATTAGGGACTTAGTTCTTCTGCAAACTCGGATTACTTTTTATTTGCAAAAAGACTGGAATATTCTGAAAGCTTTACTCCAACTAAGACAAAACAACTGCACCTGTTTAAAGGAAAAGTTTAAGTAAGCCAAATCTAATTGCCTGGCTCAGCTAGACCAGCATGGGTTTATTACAGAATTAAGTTATCGTTTAAGTGAAGGACAGAGAAGGGTAAGCAGACAGAGCCTTGGGGCAGACCTGAATTATGGGACTGGCTTCTTGTTGGATTGTCCCTACAGATCCTAAATTCCATGAACACACACAGTCACCTGTCAAGTTAATATGCAGAGAGCTGAATGCTTTGAAGTTGCTTTGTGAGAAAAAGGAACAACTGACTACATGGCATGTTCAGTGTCACCTGACTGCCTCCAGAAGAGATGGCTGAGAGGGGACCTCGTTATTGTCTTTAAGTATCTGAGGGGACGGTGCCAGGAACATGGAGCCGGGTTCTTCTCAGCGGTGCTGAGCAATAGGACAAGAGGCAATGGGCAGAAACTGATGCACAGGAAGCTCCACCTGAATAAGAGGAAGAACATCTTTACTGTGCGGGTGATTAAGCACTAGAACAGGCTGCCCAGAGAGGTTGTAGAGGCTCCCTCACTGGAGATATTCAAGAACTCTCTAAAACATCAGCACAAAAACTGATCATCCTGGTACAGGGCCTGTCCCTGGGTTGAGTGGCAACGGGAATGCCACAGCAAGCTTAGCTGATATAAGCACACATCCACTGCCTAAACAGAGAGAAAGCAAACAGAGCACATTTCGACTGGATGCTGTTTTGGGCTGTCTACCAGGAAACTCTTGCCAAGTGCCTCCCAGTCAGAGGCAAAAGAAATTCACTGCATGTAAAACAAAGAACAAACAAAAAAAAAAACCTCATTTTTTCTTTCAGGCAAACCTTGTGACACCATCCTAAAAATCAAGACTTAAAATGTAAGTTTCAAACGAGCAAAATACACAAAGGTCAGTTTTAGAGTTAAAATAACCCATAAAAGGTTACTAGTCCAGAGTGCCACATAAACCCAAGACCACCAGCAGAACTACCTAAAAAGTTTACAAAACTTGGTAAGCACAATCCATTTTTAAAAAACTGAGGCTACACAAAGCAGGAACAGAAAATCCACTTGCTTAGTTACATAAATATGATAGAGTACCTGTTAATTGTAGAAAGCTGGAAGTTTACAGTTTTATACATTATAAAGTTCCAAATTTAAGTAAAATTAAACCAAAAGTCTTAATTATCTAACAGCCACCAAAATATTACACAAGAACATAATGGGAAGAGGGGACAACACACAACAAAAAGCTGGTAAAGAAATTTAACTTAATGCAAGCTCCCTTCTACATGGGCAAACAGTGATAGGACAAGGGGAAATGTTTTTAAACTAAAAGAGTAGAGATTTGGATTAGAAAGTAGGAAGAAAGTCTTTACTCCTAGAGGGTGATGATCCACTGGAAGAGGTTGCTCAGAGAAGTTGTGGATGCCCAAGCCTGGAAGTGTTCAGGGTCAGACTGGATGGTGCCCTGAGCAACCTGGCCAGGTGGGAGGTGTCTCTGCCCCTAAGGGGGGTTGTAACTAGATGATCTGTAAGGTCCCTTCCAACCCAAGCCTTTCTAAGGTCCTATGATTCCAAGCTACTCACTTTTTCTTCATGAGAGACCAATTTAATAAAAAGCAATGATTTTTATGGAACAAAGATCGTCATTAATCTGCCTACACACACAGCCAGATGCTAGAATAAACACAAAGTCCGCCCCCTAAGATTGACTCCAGATAGGAACTCATAAATTCGATTGAAAGAAACAAGAATTAGCTTCCTGAGAGATCAGCAGCACTGCTGACAATGTTTTATTGTTGAAATGATGTTCAGTTCTGATCAAATATAATCAAATTCACCATTAAAACCAAATCACATATTCATGCTGACAACAAAGCTACTAACACCCTTCTGTGTGTATTCACCTCACAGTTATCACTATCCCAGAGAGCACCTTCATACCTATAAAGGTGTGGCTGTTCACCACTCTGTGCTGCAGGAAAACAAAGCAACCCTCCCAAGATGCCAATGAAAAAGAGAGAAATTAAGCATCTTCCTTTTCCCAAGCAGCCGCATAGGCCTGTCACTCTTCCACTGTATTAGAGCAGTCAATAAGAGTAATGCACATCTTGTAACAGCTGACAGTAAAGGCTATTTTGCTCAGAATGAACACACAGACATCATGATTTATCAATTAGTACCACAACGGTAGGTGCAGAATGGCATCATTGCACTCTGCAATCCCGGGATGCAACCAACCAGGCTCCTCTTTTCCAGAACACTGACACCCAAATTAAACCACTCAGTCATGAATCTTTAACACCTCAGTCTCTCACACAGGCACAAACCCACCTAACACAAATCATCACCCTGAGAAAGCAATCAGGTAGGACACAGCACCTGGGAAATCAGTGGGAACCTGGGAACCCTCCTCTACGAGGAGAATCTGACAATGTTGGGGCTGCTCAGCCTGAACGAGATAAAGTTGCATGGAGAGCTCAGAGCAACCTTACATCTGAAGGGGGCCCACAGAGGGACTCTTGGTCAGGAACTGTGGTGATAGGACAAGGAGTAATGGGTCCAAACTGAAAGAGGAGAAATTAAGTTAGATACTAGGAAGAAATTATTTACTGTGAGGGTGGTGAGACACTAGAGCAGGTTGCTCAGACAAGCTGCAGCTGTAGTTTCCAAGGCCAGGTTGGATGGGCCTCTGAGCAACTTGGTGTAGTGGGAGGTGTCCCTGTCCACGCCAGAGGATTTGGGAAGAGAAAATCCTTAAGCTCCCTTCAACCTCCTAACATTCTAAGTTTCTATGAACACCGGCGCGATGCAGCACCACCAGCAGCTCTGGCGTGCCGCCTCGTCTTCCTTCCGCAAGACGACTCTGCCGCAGACGAAGGAGGCCGCGGGTTCTCCCGCACGGAGCCAGCTGCCACTTCCAGCCCGGGAGGCCTGGCACTCCAAGCCCGCCCGCTCAGCCACCCACCGGCGCTCGTTCCCCGCCGCCCGGAAGCGCCGGTACCAAGCAGGCCGGGTTGCGTCCTCCGAACGGGGTGAGGANCGGGGTGAGGACAAGCCGGGGAGGGCCGCGGGCAGCAGAGCCGCCCTCGGCTCCGAGCAGCGGAGCGCCTTTCCCCGCCCCGAGGCCGGCCGCGGCCGCCACCACGGCCCTCCGTCGACCCCTGGCCCCCGTGCTCGCTCTCACCTGCGCCAGGCAGGGCCTTGCCCCCCCGAGCAGGCTCCTCCCGCCGAGCAGCTGCTGCAGCGGGGTCCCGGGCAGCCCCCGGCGGCAGCCG
>WBMY01002464.1:240436-251067 GCA_013397315.1 Donacobius atricapilla | reverse complement strand
ATAAACCTGACAGAGAAAGGGAAATAATAAAAAAACCTTGGAGCTATTCATTAAATACAAAGATTCCTTCTGACTAATTTCTCAGTTATTCATGATTTATGTATGCCTCTGTAAGGAAAGAGACTACCAGACTGAATACTTTTTCCAAACTTTTAAAATTTCCTGACTTTTTCCACAACTTTCAGAAAATAAGAATTTCCATGCCTGAGTCAGGGACAGAACTATCAGTCACATTTACCCTGCTCAGCAATAAATGCACAGCCATTCCCACCCCTGGGATGCCATGAGAGGACTTCAGCAAAGCACCAGCAACAAATAACTTCAGAAAGTCACCTCCTGCTGTACGTGAGGATTGCGCTGACTGTCTGGGGTTAATGCCTTGGCACTTTGGTTCTTGCTCTGCACATGGTAGGAAAGAGGAAGATAAGGGAATGTGCTGACAACCATTTCATCATTTGCCCAGTGATAGGATCTTTGGCCCATGTCTGGGTTATGCAGCTTGAGATCTGTGGTGAAAAACCCACACTTCCTGACTTGGCTGGACCAGACAAAGCCCAATCCTTTTTCACTATGCCACTAACTCCTGCTGCTAGCACTGGTGGCATGAGCAATACCTGCCACCACACTGACTTCCCAACTCTTATTAGGCTTCTGGACCCACAGATTAGCTCTGAAATGCTCCTATTAAACAAGGAGGGTACTTTAACCCCTCCTTTATCTACACAGATGCAATTAAGGACCATAACAGACAAAGATGAATCTATGTTGTGGATCGTCATCAGACATGTGGGTGAAGGACCTGCCTTCAGATCTTTTTTTTTTTCTTGATGAATTGAATACAACATGAAGTTTTGCTTTGAATCACCATGAAAATTAGGATTCCAGGGGCTGTAACAGAATTAAAATTTACACTTTGATGAGCCCCTGAGAACTGATTAAATTGTTCTGAGGACATGGAAATGTGACTACAGACACCACTGCACTTTACTGATGGATGACCAAAAGGACAAATGTTCATTCTGGCTTTAGCTACAGTCACAGTAATTTCGTGATAACATCAGCATGGGGCATAATGCAGAAATAGTGTCGTAAGAATTATAGATGTCCACAAGGCTTTATTAAAATAAATGTTTTCCACATTCTGAATAAAACTAAATATGGTTGCACAGCAGTCAAAACTTAAAATATTTATTGACTCTTACATAATTAGAAGTCTACTAATGAAATAAGAAGGTGAAAACTCTTATGAGGATGTTGCCATCTCCTCAAATGTTCAAGTGTTCAAAACTCTGAAAGTCCAGTGCTAACAAGACACTTGAAAACTAGACTGGAAAATAATTATGCATTTAAGGTCACTGAGAAAACTCCAATTCTGCTCCTGAGTTACCATAGAGAGCGCAGACCACTCCAAAAGTCAGCACAATATTGAAGCAATAGACATTTTATCATGACAGCAGTAAAGCAAAAAAGCAAGGGGGAGACTAAACCAAACATTTTTGTGAGGTTACAAACACCTGAAGCAACCTGATTTTTCCTTTCTATACTGAACTGCTGCTTCTTTATGTCAGATAAATTGAAGCCATTGTAACAGAACAAAAACCAAGACAATTTTTAGGCACAGCAAAAGCACTGTCATATTCCAAGAAGTGCAGTTTCCAAAGGGCCTCCTCATTTCCCAGATTTTAACCAAAAGAGATTCTATGGGATAATGATTAAGAAAGAACTATAGATATTAGGGAAATTTGGAAATTATATAATGTATTTCTCAGCCCCAGGGTAGGAGTACTGTAGATTTAAACCATTTCTGGTAGATATTACTATACATTTCCAGGGACTGGGATTTCCCAGTCTTTCTTGACATCTAATTCACTGCTATCTAAACCTTTTGATGAGATGTCCTCCCCTCATTTATCTTGCTGTAATTTAAGCCCATTTTTTCCCCTTTCAACTGCCTGAAAAGATCAGTCTATCCCTTCCCACTGCACCTACCCCCTTAAATATTTTCAGTTCTTATGCATGGCCTCTTCTGCCTATTATAGACCAAAAAAGTCTTATTCCTTTGTGTTCTGCCTTCACTAGTCATGTTTTCTAGAACTCTGTTCACTCCATTTGTTCTCTTCTGGGCTCTCTGAAGTCAATGAAATGTACATACAAACAAAAAGTTAGGAATATCTGAGTACCCTACAAAAGCAGATTTAACTGTTTAAAACACCCCCATTCTAACATCTCCCATGCCGCCCTCTCACTGGAAGATAGACAAGCTGTTTACAAGGGAGGCAAGACATACACTCATCACAGGAAAACTGAGGCACAGCTAAATGACCCACATAAGATCATCAGGGACATCTACCCCAGACAGGAATGGAACCTGGACAAGTTACTAACTGAGCTGTGCAGTAACTTCACCCTGACCCACAACAGATTATGGCTACTGAGATTTTAACTAAAGAACGTGTTATATTTTAGTCAGTTTTTTTCTGTTAATAATTCCTTTCTGTTTCAAGTGTCACAATCCATCCAGTGATTCTTTTGAGGTATCAGACTTATACTTTTGGATTGGACTCCACTTGTGCACCTACTTGTCAGTACCTTACCAATTTGTGGTTGAACATTCTTTCCACAGACCATCCTGCTCCTGTTCTAAGTTTTCTCCTGTGTAATCCCTTTCCTAAGCTTTGTTTCTGAAAGTAGGCACAGTACTGTAATTTTCCTCAAACTAAGCTATAAAATTATTACTTTTGCATTTTTCCATGTCACAGTGTGACTGATATCTTTATCCTTATGAATAGCCTCTTAAATAATCCATAAAACCTTGACTTGATGATCTTAATCCCTTGCTTGCATGTAACCTCCTCTGGGCAAAGCTTAATAAGCACCAATAGCTTTCTAAGCTTACAACTCACTGGAGAATCTGGATAAATGTCAGGCTTTTATGAGATTTCTACTGTAAATTCAGTCAAGCTTAAGCTGCCAGGGAGATTATGAATATCATATGAATCCACAGCCAAAGTGACCAATACCTTTTAAGAACATGGAAAAAAAATGCAGGAGCAGCAGTGTTTCCCACTTTGTCTTGCTCTAATAGAAAAGGCAGATGAAAAGACTCCATTTTGCAGCATAACCTATACTTTTACATCAACATAAAAAGAAATATGAACCCTCAGGGTCTACAGGCAAGTACTGCCAAATGACAGGTTCCTGTAAAGGTAAATGTCTCCTTTTCATTTCAGTCAAGTATTAACAGCAGACTAGCTATCATCTCTTTCACTGTTGAACAGCAAACATCAGTCTATTGAACCTGGGCAATCCCAGTGAACTTCATTAATCTACTTATCATTCAGGCAGACAGGGAAATATCTTTTCCATTTAATGAAAGTTTTGAAGATTTCAAATCTGTTCTTGTGAAGGCAAGAAAGGAAAAGCCCCCACAGGGATGCACTTGACAATGGAACTTTTACCAGTCCAATGGCACCAATCATTTTACTGCTGAAGAGGTTAGCCAGGGGGGCATATATGATTTTATAGAAGTGTATCTTGGAGTTTGGCACAGGGCTTTTCACCTTAGTTGTTCAGCACCAGCACAGCTAGCCATGGTGTGCTGCAATCAGCTGAATGCATGGGTGAGTTTGTGGTTGGCTTTCTCTGACCTCACAGCACACTGGCTGGGACCTTCTGGCTTATGGGGCTTCGGCTGCTGTGTCACCTGCACTGTCAGCTATCAATTACCTGTTATGAAGAGGAATTAGCAAAGGACAATTTTGGCACCCTAATGTTCTAGTCACCAGGTAACAGCACATAGCAGACGTAAAAGAGAGGAGGACTTGCCGATTTATTTGTGCTAAGAACAGCAGCTGCATGGCCCAAGATCAAGCATGGACCAGGAACACAGGGACACAAAATCCATCAGCCAGTGGAGCCATAGGTGGGAGCAGATCCTAAATTGGCTTCTGGATACAGTTTAATGGAAATGGAAAACACCTATTAAAGTGACATGAATATGGAAAGTGCTTTGCACAGCAACAACATTGTTTTGTCTCTAAAAAAATTGTGGGTTTTAAAAATTAAAAAGCACTTTTTTTAAAAAAGAAAAACATTTCCAAAGAAGTTAGAAGCCCTTTCTATATATAAACAATCCTTTTTCCAATGGCAAGACTGTCAAAGCAAAACTACCCATCTGATACAGAATTAGCTGGGCACCGCAAGCTGCTCCAAAATTTTCGTATGCTCCAGAATAAACTCCAGACATCTTTTTTCCAGCAAAGCAGCTGGATCTCCTAAAATACTTTGCACTCTAGTGGTTAGGACAAGACATTTACTAAATGAAATCTCTCATTCATATGTTTAAAGAAAACAGTCAGAATGTTACATTACGCTGTGTTGAAGTGTCACCACAGATCAAGATGATGTCAAGTTTAAACTGATGGTTCTTTACAGTTATCTTACATATAACTTGCACATACTTTGCTGAGGAATGTTTCTATTATTTGAGTCATAAAAGCTTTTAAAAATAATAAGCACATTCCAGGTATTTTACAACTTTGAACTACAGTGAAGGGTTATTAAATACACAATCTGCAGGCATAAACAGTAAATGGAAGAATTACATGATTATCCACAGAATTTCAACAACCAGAAGAAATTCAAGAGGCAGGCATTAACAAGGTAACCACAAAGAAAGAACAAAATGAAAGAATTCAAAGAAGAAATTCAAGGGGAAAAAATAGTAACAATTAATAACAGCAAAACTGTAAAAAATTGCAAAAAGAAAATTCAGCAGTAGCAGAACACAGGACCCAAGCTATAAAATCACAAATAGCGATGATCATAATGTATCACCTTCATCCAAGTGTTATACAGAATTCAGCCATACATAAGCATAATCCTTGGTTGTTAAAACTTTGGCTCCTAAATAACTTATTTATGCAAAAAGATAAATTGCTGACTTACCTGCTTGCTGCATGCATATAATATACATGGTAAACAAGCAGAGACAGTGCTGCAGCTTCCATTTCCAGTGATAGCACCACATTTCACTTACATGAGACATCCTGTGGGAAAAAAGAAAAGCAACCAAAAACTCAGGGAGTTTTACAAGACAAGAAAATGAGGAGGACTCTGTTGTTAGTCAGACTAGTAACTTGCAGTAAATAAAATAGTGAAAATTGTGGATGGCCCTAGTATTGCTTAAATGGAGACAAAAGTCTGCTAAAAACGGTCAGAAATTATATTGCAGACAGCAAAATGGAAGACTCATCAGCACTGGGCTTCTAAGCAGATAGATGTGGGTGGTATTTTAGTAAAAGAAACAAGAAGCACAGTCTGAAAAAGTTAAGTTGTAGGGGTTTTTTTGAAATATGGAATTTTATGCCGACAAACATATTTTATTCTATTTAACTATACATAATATATGCATGTTTGTTATTAACAAAATAAAGATGATATATGAAAATCTGCCTCTGCCCTTAACAAGGCTTTCCATTTTTCAGTTCTAATGTTTTGACAGCTATGATATTTTCTGCTGACTTTTATGAAAATTCTGAAACTTTCCTTGCCAAAATCTAGGAGCTCATCTGCGCTGCCAGAGAAGTCAGGGACATCCTGATTATTTAATAAAATAAATGCAATTATAGAAAAGTCTCCATCAGTTACAGTTTGAAGTTAAAGTTTCCTTTCCCTTAAAGACTAGAGGATATTTAACGACTAAACCAAAATGTTCCCTCCATTGTGGGCAGAACGGGAAGCAAAACTCTTAATAAATTCATTCAGACCTTTAACCATGCATCCAAAATGAATGGTCCTCCACTACATTCACTCTCATTTTATTCACCAAGCTAGCAGCAAGCAAAAGGAAGTAACAAGTAATGAAATACAACACACATTATTTTGAACAACTCCTTCCTCTCCTATTTGATGATAACTGACTTTTGTTCAGTAAGATATTATCTACCTATACTGAGGTGGATAAGGACAAAACTCTTCCTTTTGCTCCACAGATACTGCTGTGAACCCACTAGCAAAAGCTGTGGGCTAATATAAAACCTTTTCCAGTGTATGCTTCTGTTAGTTCCCAAAGTGGAAACCAATGCAGCAAGATAAACCATTGTAAAGGGACAAGTAATATTTCAGCTTTAAAAATAGTAATTCATCAAAGTACTCCTGTGGGCTAGATACCAATGGGCCCAGGTAAATGGCACTTCAGTAGACTGCTGTGATCAGTTAGGCTTCCCTTGAGTGCAGTGTTACACAGCACAGGTATCTGATTACAAAAGAAGTTCAGTTCTTTGTGGGCAGTTGTATCAAATTAGGAATCTGAAGCAGATTTATTTTTTCTGAGATATTGTAAAGTCAAACTTAACAAGTGTTGAAGACAAGCTCAGAAAACACCGGGCTCTGAAATACAAGAATCTCTTTGATGAAGCCAGACACACAAAATAACTGGAATATCAAACAATAGAATTATTGTCCTTCAACTTAGTGATCCAAAAATCCCTATTAAAATCTCAGACAACAGAAAGCTGAGGTTTTGGAACAGTTACTTTCCCATGTATATAGTTCATAAGTTCACAATACCTTTAATATTAATTTAGAAAATTGAATTTGAATACAAGTCCAAAGACATAAAAACAGTTACACACACGCGCAAGCACATACGGCATGCATCTGTACTCACAGAGTGGGGAAATTGAGGTGTCAGGGCTAACAGCACGACACATTAGAGATAACAAATAATTTTCCTGTTCTTACAGAAGAGTCTGCAGGGACTAATGAGATACATGGCATCCTGCTGCTTAATCTACCAACGCAAACCTGTAGAAATGGTTGCATGGTTTTTGTTGGTGGTTTGTTTTAAGCAAGCACAGTTAACATTTAACAGACTAGGAAACAAACAATTCTTTATTAATTCAGAATAAATCTGTGTTGATTTTCATCAAACTGATAAATTTTCTGTATCATCACTTTTGATAACTCTGTGAGCTCAGATGAAGTTCTTTGCTCATTTAATAACTGGAGAATCCAAGACACCACATTTGAGATACTCAAGGAAAAATAACATGACAAGCTTCTGCTGCTTAGGTCTGGTGTGAATGTATCCAGTCACATTTCCTCTAGTGACTTTTCGAAAAAACATGGAATTCTTCATTAGTCTGAAAGAGGTACTTGATTTGGCCAATTTCCATTTGTTACTGTTTACTTGCATTGTGGTAATGCTTACAAGCCAGTACTCAGTGGTACTCCAGGTTGATAGTCTATAGTCTGTTTCTTCATCCCCACCTATGTAAAAAGTGCTAGTCAAGAAATATTTCAAGAACGTGGATAAGCAACAATGGAGCAGAGCATAAATAAGTGCAAACAATAAGGCAAAAAGGAGTAGCTATAAAGACTTTTACCCAGAGTAAAAAGCTAAATAATTACACAATTGCTATTAAAAAATACATAATTCTCCACCAAAACAAATAAACAAAACAAATATATAAAAATAGCAAAATGTCTTCTCCACTTACATCCTCCACCACTGAAGGACAAAACAATTTTCTTTATACCACATCATCTCAGTTGACAAGAAAAAGGTTTATCAAACTTGGACAAGAATGAACACAGAAGCTCATGCTACCAAAACACTCCACTACTGTGGACATCATGAGTCAGATCTGTTTCTTTTGGAGAGGGCTGCAAAGAACTGTTTTACAAAGCATAACCACTAGATAAGTGCTATAAATTAGTGAGGAAATCAGTTATTTATATGTTCCTAGGATCTTGCAGAGACAAAAAGTCAAAATTCAGAAAGCTGCTTCTCACCGCCTTACACTCCAATGCGTAACACTCCTGCCCACACAAGAAGAGGTCAGGGATGGAAATCAGATAACACATTGCCAACAAAATGGTCTCTTTCACAACAAAATCCATCCCTGATATTTTTTATATTTTTGACATTTCAGACCATTATGATAAGGTGCTGTAATAATTGATAAATACTTTCCAGGCTTTAAAAAGCACAACTTAGTTGCAAATATTATTCAGCTCTTGATAGCCACCATATCTTTTTTAAGGTTCTTTTTCTCGGTTACTGGTTTTAATCAACATCTAGAAGTGAATACAAGCAGCATATGAATAATTCAATGGAAAAATCAACAAACAGGTCTGGGTTTGTTTATAGTTTATCAAGGAATGATATGGTCCCCTGAAAGCACTGATTTGATGGCCCAAGAGACTCCTTTGGTCTTGTGTTCATATTTTAAATGGTATTAAAAATATGTGTTCTGTCATTTAATGTTCATTAACAGCACAGGGAATGGATATGAGAACAGCAATGTAGCAAAATGCACGATGAGTTTAGGTAAGCAAAGGGATGGACCCTATAAAAAAGGGATGGATCTGAAACAATGATCTCAGAAGAGATATGGATTATTTCAGTCTTTGTCTTTGGTTACATAAAAATTGCTGAACACTGTTCATAGTGAGTTTCTTCTCTATTTTCTCTCAGTTTAAATGAAAAAGCCCTGTTCTGTCCCTAGCTGGTAAACCACTAGCAGCCCAGAGAAACCACTCTAGATTGTCACAGAACCAAAACATTTCACCCAACATATCTGGGAATTATTAGCACACGTATGGTAAGAGTACATCTACTAGAGGTGGATATAGTCTAAAACCAGCAATCCCTCTTCACTTTTGGGGGATTTTTGAAGGTTTTGGCCTTCTGTGGTGTCTGATTTTTCTGAAGTGTGAAGTACTAATTCTTCTATGGACTTGTATTTCCCAGTGTAGACACTGTGTGACATGACCAGCTATGCACTCTAGCTACCAATTCAGTCCAGTCTAGTCCACAGCTACTTTCATTTCCTATAACATAGGGAGACAATGAGCTTATTCACAATTCATTCCAGAAGAGCAAAATAGACATGTAAATTATCTAAACCATAAATGGATAGTAACTTGATACAGTTCAAGACGGAATTACTTGGGAGTTCTGCTACATCCAACTACTAAATCTTTTACTATCAATGCCAGCAGCCCGTGAGCAAACAAAACAGCATTGCCTTTTAGGGAATATACAGCTCTGCAGGATAACATACACAAAATGTGAATAATGCTGGAGCATTTAATTTGTAGACTGTACCAGCCCAAAACATGCAATACAGCATCTTCTGTGTTCAAAACTTTGTCAAAAGTTCCCTGGAGTAGGATATGAATTCTGCCTCAGGGACGCTGACGTGACTTTCTTTGGTCTTTGATATGTCTAAAGCCATTAAGGAAAAATGTTGCTGACACTTTAAAATTAAAAGGAAGATAACATCAATTTCACTTTTTTTTTTTTCCCTCACATAGATTGTAAACAAAAATATATTAAGCTTAATCACTCCCAAGTGGAACTGCAAGTGACAGATGATTGCAACTCACAGTTTAGTTCCCTGAGATTAATAGAGAAGTTGATTTTAACTTTGAAATCCTTGCTTTAAACTGTAGTACATGAATGTCTTGAAAGATAAATTACACAATACCCCTTAAAACTTTCATTTTGTTCAGCACTACTTGTTCCTAATTATTCTTACAGCCAACTTTGAAAACATCCTCATGCTCATCAAAAGAGATGAAAGAAAAATAAGACACTGCCTTTTAATTTAAACAGTATCAGTTCTATCAGCTCCATCTAAGTCCCTTGGCTTTCCTTTCAAAGGGAACTTTTCCCAGTTGCAGGCAACAAATCTGCTGGTTGTTTCCAACCCGGCAGCACCGCAACATTAAATCGTTAGGAACTCCTGATTTCTGCCTTAACCTGACGGCGCGGTGTGAGAACCCCTTGCCCTTTTCACTTGTACTAATTCCCTCGGGTGCATCCCCAGGTTCTCCCTCCTGGCTGCGAACGCAGCGGCGGAACGCCTAACCCCAAACCTCAGTACCTCGCCTTATCTTCGGCGAGGGGCAGGCAGTAAAAGGAGAAATCTCCCGGGGAAGGCGCCCGGAGGCCAGGGCNCGGAGCTGCGAGCGCTTTGTGGAGCCCGCCCTGCCCTCCCTCTCCCTTCCCCTACTTTTTCCCTGCTTGTGCGGGCACCTCACCTGGAGGGCTGCCTGTTCCGCCAGGGCTCCTCGACGTGAGCGGCCGCGGTCCCCAGCCGAGAGGCCGGGGCCGGGCGGATGCGGGGGCACCGCCGCTCAGGGCAGGCGGCCAGCGGGGCCAAGCGTTTCGCCGCTTCTCCGCCAGCACGGGGAAATCCACCACAGCCGTCCTAAGGACGGCGGTAGGGTGCCCTGGAAAGGCAGCGGCCGCCCGGGAGCCGACCGGGCAGCCGCCGACGGACACGGCGCCCGGACGGGGCAGAGTCCTGCCAGCCCTGCCCTCCGAGCTCCCGGCCTGGAACTTCCCGGCTTCCCCATTCTTTCAGCCCTACCTACCTGCGCGGCTCAGCCCTGACATTACTCACCACCGACCGTGGGTGGTGGGGAAGCCTCGCCGATCCGCCCGGGGTGCCTCAGCCCGCGGGGCTCTCCGCGCTCCCCCAGCGCCCGGGCGGCAGCAGCAGCCCCAGAGCCCGGCGAAGAGACTTACGTGGTGACATTACGGGGCGGCTCTCCTCCGGGTCTCAGCAACCATCCTCCCGCGCTGCCGCTCGCTCTGCCTCTGGCCCGCTCCCTCG
>WBMY01002464.1:158403-231641 GCA_013397315.1 Donacobius atricapilla | reverse complement strand
AAAAAAAAAAAAAGAAGAAAACCCCTTACCTCTAACTTTTTCTGATTTTTTCAGTGCTGTTTTTCCTTTGTTTGGAAAACCAGTCCTAGCCTCAGTAGAGGTGTCTCTTGTACTCTTTTTCCTAGAACCTGGGGACTGTTTACTTCCCCAAATATTTGGGATATACGGCAGTATTAGGGATTATATGGACATACAAAATAATCCTGCTGGCTGTACCTCTGACTGCCAGAGGGAGTTTAAGTGCAGATGTAGCTCCCCACACCACAACCCTCTCCCCAGTGCTGAGGTTAAAGAGGCACGGGACAGCCCTCAACAGTGAAACAACTGCAGTAAGAGATGGTGGCTTTCCCAGAGCAAATTCCAGCCTATGGCAAGAAATCACCCATTACTTACTGAAGTGAGGAGTAAGCTTTGCCCACAGACCAGGACACTGGAGGAGAGGACAGATCCCACAGCACAGGAATTGAGGATGTTTCAATGTTCCTGTGGCTTGCTTTGGATTTCAGACAGAAGGTTAGCTAGTCATGAGAGCTGCTATTTCTTACATGCTCTAAATCTTACATTGTACTACTTATTAAGGTGCCTGTACTTCCAAGGTAAAAGAAAAGAGCAAAATCTCTCTTAGTAATTAATGATTACTTATATACACTCTAAATCTCTGAAATCTATTACAAGGAACAGTGACAGAGAGAAACCTCTACAAATAATGTAAATTTAGGTAAAAGTAGAAATATTCAAGATTCACAAAGATAAAGATGCTTAGACATCATTCCCATTTAACTTTCTTATTTTGCTATTTTAAATTAGTTTAATTAGAAGTAGGCAACCATGAGAATGCAGAGGGTTAAAGAACAAATTCAAAAGAAATGCCTTGTATGAAACTATCTGAACTTAGTTTAATAATCTTGTTTGGAAAAATCACAAAGATTAATTAAAAAACATAAAATAATTCTTTTGAAGTTCACCATTTTCATTATGATGTTGAAATGTCTTCCTGCAGCTAACCTTTGTCTAATCTATCCTGAACATACTTATTTATTTTTTCAAAATGGAAAAGGAAATTCAGGCAGTTGAATATTAGTGCTGCTTATTAATTTCACAACACTAGTATAGACAGTAATTTATTAAACTAGAGGTATTTGGCAAACCAGTTTGAGTTAATGACTCAGCAGCTCAAATATGTCCCTAAAGCAATGATCTCATATACAGGTTCTTTTATGTCCTAAGTTGTTGGAGTCCAGTTCTGAATGACTTGGTTTTACCATCATCACATCATAGCTCCAAACATCTGCCTTAGGATCTCTATGTAAAGTCTCAGTGGAGAGGTGAATGGAACTGCAGTAAGGGCCAACCTGTTTTCTGTGGGAAGGATATACCACTCACCTGAGGGACAAGACACGTTAGCTCTATGGCCTGGGAAGGCATCAGTGTCTGTCCCAAACTCCTTCTGTGAAAAGGTCTGCAGTACTGGGATCCCACTTTCAAATAACCACCTTAGGACTTAGAATTTAGTGTGCTAGAAATATTAGTGCATTAGAAGAGTTGGTTATTCTGTGTATCACTACATGATCCTACCATAAAAGACAGCATTTAGATATTGAGAGTGGGTGTTCCTCTGGGTGCCACCCTTTCTCTCTTCTTGTGAAACATGCTTCCTCCCTGTCCCCTCTCTGCGCTTTCTCACGCCTTCTTAGAGGATGAAAAAGGAAGTAGCACTATGTCCACAGATCCCACAGGGGCTTCCTAATCATCCTTCTATCCCCTAAGCATGCAGCACTCCACCTCCACCTTCTCCTTGCTCAGTAATAGGCAACTGGTTCCACCCTGCACTGGAATTTCCCACAGCATCTTGGCAATTAAGGCACATGTAAACAAAGGAGTGGAAACCCCTAACCACTACTGAGGAAAAAGGTGAGTGTGTGAGGTGGCACAAGGCAAACATCTAAGGGTGACTAAGAAGATACCGAAAATCTAAGGAGGCAGGAATTTCAGAAAGAAGATGCAGGTAAAATGGTAGAAGCAATGAAAATGAATTACTGGAAGAAGACTGGATGGATAAACCAAACAGGTACAGAAGAAGCATAGGCAGGGCCACATAATGGAGGGACAATAGTGGAAATACAGCTACAGGGTAAAAAAAGGCAAGGGACATTGCAGTGAGAAGAGAATGGAAGATGACTGAAGAAGGTACAGAAGGAGAACAATAAATTAGACTGGAAAACCAGAAAAAAAATTAAAAAATATGAAATAAGCATTAGGTTTATTAAAATTAAAATCATGAGATAAAAATAAAATGAATGTGAAAAAGATATGCAAAAACTTGGTCTTGAAGTTCATACACTGCAAGCAAATATTTTTGGAAATATTTTAACAATGTAACTGTAACTGCACTTTTCAGACCATTGTCCTTCAGTATCACACATATTATGTGAGAATGTGTGTGTATAGATAATGCCCACTATACTAACTATTGTAAAGATGAACAATCTAAATCATTAAAAGCCAAGAATTTACAATCATTATAGTCTTTCTCCATTTCTCATTCCTTTCTTTNGTCTTTCCTCATTTTTCTTTTCTTTTTTTTTTTTTTTTTTTTTTTTTTTTTTTTTTTTTATGAACATGAATGCAGATTTCCATTTAGCTCCTGAGGAAAATGGAGCTGAATTTGCAGTAGTCTGCCTGGAATGGCTCCCAACACCACTTAGTTCAAAATTCAGCAAGACCTTAAATGGGACTTTTGTAGAGTTTCCATAAATAGCCAGCTCAGATTCAGAAAGGTCTGAACATCTCAAATTCATATGAAGTCAGTAAGAAGAGTGTCTATTAAGTTGCTCTCCATATTTTCCCCCTTTATCTTGTATCAGAAGAACTTCCTCTATCATTAAAAACAATCTCCAGACAAAAACTAAGGTTGGGTTTTTTTCCCTGAGTTATAATAACGAAATAACTTTGTATTATTGACATAGACATTTCAAAAGACAGGAAGAACCATAATGATGTCTCCAGTGATGGTTATTGATGACAGTCTCTTGAAGCTGTAATATTGTTCCTAATTTCTTTACTCTCAGTAAGGTAATTTATCTGTTGGGGATTTTTTTTTCTGGCAGCTGTTAGTACTTAAGCCTCTGAAAGCGCAGCTAAAAGAGCATAATAGTATCATAAGATGTCATCAGCTTAGCCGTAACATTGGATTGCAGGACAGGTTACTGATTTCAGCCAGTACTTATATTGCAATCAGTAATGGAAATAATTTGAAACTGCTCTGCCTACACAAGCGGAGTGATTCCCCCTGAGGTTAAGGGAAAGGTTCCCACTGACTTCAACAGGCTTTGGATTAAGCTGTGAATAAGGATCTGTGCAGGATAAATACTGGTGACAGAATCTGGGGCTCTGCCAGATAAATACAGAAAGAGATGGGGAATTTCAGAATGCTTTGTTCCTGGAAGAGAGGAGACTTTCTATCGGGTTTTTTTTTAGCTCTAATTATCCCCCATCCAAAAAAAGGTCAGGAGGAAAGAAACAGGAGAAAAGACAGAATTTTTCTTTTGCTCCTGAATGTTCAACAGAATGTGAGTACACTTGTGAGAAATGTTTTATTTTAAACACTCTTTACTAACAGTGACAACGATCAAAATATAGGAAGGTATGATCTAGTCAGTGGTGTTAGAACCCATGGACAATTCTTATAAACAAGATTTTGGGTTAAATGTCAAAGTGTACACTGGAGAGTTCCATTCCCCATCAACATCTAGTCTGTACTTGTTTGGAAATACTCTGACAATAAGTACTGGGACATCCTCTTTGATACAATATCCAATATTATCCCTCCCTTTTATCCATTCTGGGAATATTAAGGGCCAAGGACTATCCCTTTATTGAATACTCCATTTTAATGAGATTATATTAAGACGCTCTTCTAAAGCTGATTTTGTGTGGGGACACAGAAAAAAAATCCAATTTATATTGACTAATGTTTCTCTTCATTTTCCATTGGTTTTCATATTTTTGAATAATCTAAGTGTTAATGTTTTCTGAAATTGTTACAAAGAGGCTGCCAGCACCTTGAAAGCAATTTCTATACTAGACCAGAATGAAACACACTGATTTATTTTCAAAAACATGGAGATGTAGTACTAAGGGACATGGTCTAGTTGGGCATTGCAGTGCTGCTTTAACAACTGGACTTGATCTTAGATATCTTTTCCAGTCAAAATGATTTTTTGATTCTGTAGGCTGGTTATGTATTGAAATAATCATGTTAGGCATTCCAAGCTCTTAAATTTTGTATTCTTTAAGCCATTAATAGATTTTTATCTTCAACCATTTTCTGCTCAAGCCAATTTTCAGAAAAAAACAGCAAATGTGGGCACTGTATTAAATTTCAATTTATTATATTGATATGACATACTAGTGCTTTTAAGAAATAACAAATAGATAATTTTTGCCAGAAAAACATGTTTCAACAAAAATTGGTGCAGGGAAGCAATGAAGCTGAAGACCGTGAATTTTCAGTGCAGAGAAAAGCATTTGTCCTTTTCTGAGCCAGAAAACATTCATTTTTCCCAGCAAATACATGCAATTTACACATTGCTGTCAAAGCTTCTGAAAAAATGCCCTTGCGGCTTTCTTCTTCAGAAAATACAAAGTTAAGCTTCCCACTAAGTTTTTTTGTTTGATTGTTTTTTTAATTTGGTGGGAATAACTTAAAAGCAGATAGGAAGCACAGTTAAAAAATCCCTTGACTGTAACCCATTTGCCACACCCCAAGCCCAGACTTAGCAGGAAAATAATTTGGTGATACAGTAGGATTGCCTTATTATGCCAAGCCTAAAAAACACGTCTACAATTAGATTATTAAAGCATGGGGCCAAATTCAGTTTAATTTTAGTTAATAATGCAAAAGTAGTTGCAGGTAAGCTGGATACAAGCTTTTGTATTCTACTTGATGAAACGAGACTTGATGACACTGCAGGTACTCTGATTTGGGTTTCTTTTATCATGGAAAAGGGTTTTTTTTACTTTAAATGCATAGTAGATTTGAAAGCATGAGCTTTTGGGTTTATTTTCCCTTGAGCTCCTTGGCAACTCACCAAGCCTTTTCTACTTGCTTTGCAAGAAACAGCAAGACCATGTGAGTATTATATGTGTGTATGTATAGGATTGCATTGGTTTGGCATGAATGGTAAAAACCAATTAGTGGTCTGCTTTAAAACTGACAGCCAGGTTGGCCAATTAGATACAAGTGTACACCCCTGGGACACACAGCTTAAATACAGGTGGGATTTTGGGAAACTTTCTCTTTGCTGCGGGCTTGCCATGAAGTAACATTGAGGGGGGGCAGCAGCAGGACCCAGCTTAGGCCCCGCCGCCCCCGCGGTTGGGATGGGGCGGCCGTGCTGGGGCTGGCCCTGGGGGAGCCAAGCCGGGTCCTCGAGCCCAGCAGATGCCAGCAGAGAAAGGGGAGCCACGGCTGCCGACATCCAGCCGATCCTATGGCCTGCACCACGCTGCCAGCTGGGCCGAGGGAGATGACCCAACTCCCCAGCCCCCGGGTCCCCGGAGAGCAGCACCGAGACCAGGCTGGGCCAAACCCACCCCATAAGACCGAGGGGTGGAGCGGGGAGAGAAGATCCGGGCCGCTGTTTCTGAGCTTTTCTACACCTCATGGATTTGAGGCTTTCAGAGATGCTGCGGCAGAGATCACGTGGCCGTCTGCAGGCCCAGGCAGGAAATGTTAACTCTTTCCTAACACAGACTGAGACTTTTTTAAAACTCTAACCCTTCTCAAAGAGAGAGGAAAGGCCAAATTGGAGATATGTAAAGGGACAATATGAAGATATCAAAGTCAGTAAAGGAAGAGTGACTTGTTAAGTGGAAGAGATGACAAGTTGCCTTAGTTCTAGGCTGCAAATCTCCTTTGATTTGTGGTAACAGATTGTAATATTCCTTTAAATCGTGGACTGAGAATGGGGAGATGATTTTTGCAGATTCAAGCAAAGGTGTCTGATTTTACTGAGTGGATATTGAATTAGGAACTGTAATCTCTGATTTTACTGAGTGGATATCATATTAGAAACTGTAATCTAGTGATCCTATGAAATGTTTGAAGCCTCGTCACCAGCGAAGAATGAGAAATCCTTTGTTGTGGAGCTGTGCATCTTTAAAAGGTGAAACTCCATGTCTAAGCCCACGGCCCATATGTAGTCATGGGAAAGGCTACATTTTGGGAGACTCACAAATGCAGATTCTTGGGTGGGCTGCTTTTGTGGGAGCTGGAAGCCACAAACAGACTGTGTCTCTTGTGGAAAGTTACCAAAACAAATCAGGAGGGACTTGTCTCTTTCAAAGACTGAATGAAAGACTATTTTATAAGTGGTATTGACCTGGAGTTGTGATTTTCTGTCTCTTTACACTGTTTTATGCAAAAGTAAACTGTTGGTGGGGGGGAGGGGGAAGCTTTTAAAAAGGCTTCTTTTTTTTTTTTTGTTTGCCCTTTAGTGTGTATTAATAAATCTAACTGTTTCTATCTTTAAGTTGAGCCTGTTTTGCCTTTCTTCTAATCCTATTCCATAGTGGGAAGATAGACCACTACACTACATTTAACAAAACAAATTTGGAGAATGTGAAACCACTACATTTTTGGTGTTTCTGCCTGGTTACGAACTTTAACCCATTACAAGGATATAAGTGAATATTCTTTGGTTATAACACCCATTTTCTCTGGAGAGGAACTCTTTTGTACTAACTACACATGCATATATATGTGTATGTGTGTATTGAGTAATTACTAATAACAACTAATTAATCCTTTGTCTGCATAGGGACTGAAAGAAACAGAACTCATAGCTGCACACTATAAAAAAGTGCTGTATTCTGAAAATAACGTGGGAAGACAATCATCTTGCTAATATGTGTGTTGCTCAAGTAAAATATTACCTTATTAAAGGAGCTAAGAATCCACTTGTGTCTGTACAGATGAAAATATATTCTAGTTTTTTTGCTCTGGCTTATGATAGAATCACTCATTTAAATTGCGGATGTAATTAAAACTAGTCTTGCACAGCCCAGTGAATAAAATCACCAAGACAACTGTTAAGATACAGAATCCAAGTGAGGGTAACACTGTCTAACAAATAATCCATGTTCCTTCAGCTAATGCTTTATCTAGGTATCTCTCCTTGTATTTCAGGCTTCCTGAACCATGATTAAAATCATTAAATCATTCTTCTCACAGCCATGAAGCACTAAAATTTTGAAATTGTCTTCTATTTGACAGATGCAGGACTTGCTCCCCAAGGTGTTGATACCCAACAGTGAAAGAAATGGTCTGGAGATATTTTGGTACCTACAGTATGGCCTTATCTCTAACACTCCTCTTCACAAAACCTCTTCCTCCCATGACCCTGACTGCACTGTGGAGACCCCAGTCCTGCAGCCTCCTTCAGGTCCCAATTAACAGCACTCTCCCCTGCGGTGCCTAGGGCAATGCAACCTTATATCCTCCTTTTCTCCCAGTCTGCTTTCCTCTTTGTTGGTGCAAGTGATTTCCCATACTGTCTTTTTTTCAGACCACAGCATCTCTTTTCCTTCACACACTTTCTGTCCCAACCCGCCTCACTGCCTCCTCAGACTCTGCAGGTAGGTCTGTTAAATGCAGGAGGCAAGCTAGCACAAGCCAGCTGAAAGAAAGGTAGCTGGCAGAACTTAAGCAGCTGGCTGTTCTTAGAGAAGGCTGTATTAATCTGGTTTATTAAACCCACATAGACAATCCTTCATTCTGGCCCTGAAACCTGTGGGGTAACCTATTTCACACCAATTCAAGGGAGCACTCAGTATCCATGCTCAGACATTTAAGAGCAGTACCTGCTAGGGGAAGGAGGAACAGAGGAAGAAATAGAAGGGGACGTTGCCTGGGACATGGCTGGAGATAGCTCTTGGGAGGAGGTGCTCCAACAATGAAGGAGTTATGGCTTTGAAGGATTTTAGCTATGGACAACCTATGTCAGAGCAAGGGCACCCTAGAGGGACTCACACTGGGGCAGAGGACAGCAAGTGGAGTAGAGGAGAAAGAGTAAACAAGGAGTGTCAGAAAGTAACCCTTATTCACCACTGCCAATTTCATGTAGTGCCTCATTGTAGAGTCTGGGCCAGTATCAGGTGGTGAAAATGAGGGAAGTTGAAACCAGGAAGAGTAGAGAAATGATATTTGACTGAAGGTGAACCTAGGAAAGGGGAAGGAAAATCTATTGTTAAATCAATTATTAGAAGCTTATGTTAACAAGCAATTAAAAAAAAATGAATGGTTTGGCTTGGAAGAGACCTTAAAGAGCATGTTGATCCAGCCCTGTTGCCATGGGCAGGAACACCTTTCATTAGACCAAGTTGCTCAAAACCCCATCTAGCCTGACCTTGAACACTTTCAGGGATGGGATATCCACATCTTCTCTGGGCAGCCTGGTCCGGTGCCTCACCATTCACACAGTAAAAAAATTCTTCCAAATATCTAACCTAAATCTGCCTGCTTTCAGTTTAAAGCCATCACTCCTTGTTCTATGCTCTTGTAAAACTCTCTCCAGCTGTCTTGTAGCTTCCTTTAGGTATTTGATGGTTGCTGTAAGATCTCCCTAGAGCCTTCTTCAGCCAGAGCAATCTCACCTATCTTCATAGGAGAGGTGCTCCAGCTCCTTGACTATCTTCATTATCCTCCTCTGGACTTGTGCCGACAGGTCCATGTCCTCCTGATGTTGCGGGCCCCAGAGCTGGATGCAGCACTGCAGGTGAGGTCTCACCAGAGCAGAGCAGAGCAGAGCAGAGCAGAGCAGAGGGGCAAGATCCTCTCCCTCACCCTGCTGGCCATGCTGCTTTGGATGCAGCTCAGGACACAACTGGTTTTCTGGGCTGCATGTGTAGATTGCCAGGTCACATGGAGCTTCTCATCCACCAACAAAACCCTTCTCAGAGCTGCTCTCAATTTGGCACTGTTTAGTCTGCGACAGCTTTAGAGTCCTCTTTTATTTATAAGCTGCTGGAAACATTTTCTTACATCTTATCCTTCTACTTCTCATATGCAAGAATGCTCTTCCCTACTTTGGAATAAGCCCAGGAATTTTTCAAAAAGGTTTAGGTACAATTGTGACTTCAACTAAATCTACCAAATAGAAATTCCAGCACTGGCTAAATCACTACTGATTTTGTTAACTGTGTGCATGCTCACTGATAAACACGTTGAATTTCACATACAGAGAAAACACAGGCAAAACCTTCTTCCATGCACATTGAGGCTCATTTTCATGAAATACAGTTACATTTATATGTACATATATATAAGCATCTAAACCCAAATTCCTATTATGCAACTGGCATTATCATGTTTAGTAGCCAATTTTCAAAATAATGAGAAGCATTTTTATCCAGTATGGCACTTCAAATATAAGAAGGTGAAATGTGAAGTGAATAATTAAATTCAGTACTAAAGAACTTAACATATAACTCTTGACATACCCTGTTATGAGCTTTAAGATAGGAAAATACAATTTCCTGGTACAAACATTGATTTTAGCCTTAATCTAATCAGAATGATCATAAACCGATGATTCACAAGTTCTGTGTGTACACCCTTATTATGATACTGTTCTTAGTCACAGAGTTTATTGTTCTTAGAGTCACATAGCCCCTTTTACTCCAGGAGAAACTATTCTAAAGTGGTTGATAGTCTGTGGTTTGCCAGTATTTCTTCAGAAGATCCTTTCAGTAGCCAAGGGCAGTTCATGTTGTCTGCACAGAAATAAAGTGACTAAACTTCCCTCAAATGGCCACCAAATGACTGAGGGAAAACCTTCTTGTAATGGTTGTCATGACTATTTATAATATTTGTTAGTTTGTCATCCACTTCTACTCTTTCCTTTGAAGAATTACCAAAAAAGAAAAGAGACCACAACTTAATTTAATCACAGCAAGCAAAGGATGGAAACAGACCCCACACAATTGCTGTATTTCCTTTCTCTCTTAAGAACGATACTGGCATCTAAACAAAGAAAATTTGAGAAGAAGGAATCTGGCTTTCATTTTTGGAAAGTATAACAGTAAGCCAACAATACGTCTGTGGAGACAATAACATATCCATCTCCACAATGGCTTTGGCAGTCATCCTTTGGTCTCAATTTCCTATTTCACAGTTTCAAAATTCAAGGTACAAATGCTCTCTCCACCTCGTTCAATCTCCCTTCCCCTCTCCTAAACAGTGAATGAAGTCTCAGTACTCAGGAACACTATTCCCTAAAGAAGTTAGGCATTGTTCAGACTGCACTTTTCTGGCATCTTTTCCCTCACTGCTCCTAGGAATCTGAATGGTTTTCTGAGCTGTTCTGTCAGGATCAAACCCCTTGTTTTCACGTTAGCACAGCACAAGCTCACTTAGATGCCAAATGGGTTTTCATCCGATCCTTCATGGAATTATATCCACCTTCCTGACTAGAGTCTGCTGCTGCAATTACATGAGGCAGGGGTTGTAACAGGGCTTAACTTTTCACCTTACCTCTCTTTCTGATACTGAATCTCACTTTCTCCTTCAGCTGGAATGCATATTGCTTAATCTTTCTCTCTACCAAGTGCCTTTGAAACATGTTGGTTATAGGTTTTTCACGGCACGTGGTAGTCCTGCTGCATTTACTGAAAGCTGCCTAGGACATAGCTGTTGGAGTCCATGATGGGATCTCAAGACAGCCTGAACTTCTGTGGTGGATCTGGGAGTGAGTGTACTGAACATCCCAATAAGACCTTCTCCCCATAGCGGCATTTGTAAACACAGTCTACAGTGTGATGACTCTGAAGAAAGGTTGTTGGATCTTGTAGATAAATTAGAAAAAGAATAAAGCATTGGAAATTTCCTTGCCCTTGCTAAGGTTGTTTGCTTTGAGCAATGGTGCAATCTTCGATTTCTTCCTCCAGGTTTTCAGGCCCGAGACAACCTCGACAAGACAAGAAGTTAAGATGCTCCATTTTCTGCCTTCTAGCCACAGCCCCACCAAACCTATGGCACAAAGCACTACTGGGAAATCAGAGCATCTTTCCTTTACATATTCATCTGTATGATCAAAAAGTCAGATTTTTTTTTTTTTTTAAATTTTCCGTATCGGAAAACATTAACAGGACAGTCTTTACTCTCTACAGGTCTTTCCAGGAGTAATGGGATGGCAGGCATGTGTATACAATCTTCCATTGTGTGGTATAAGAAATCAGAGCTATCTTTTTTGAGTGAGAGTCTGTATTACCCTTCCTTCTAGGCTAAACTATTGGTATTGTCTTCTCTTGAGATTAATTTTCTTGACTGTTGCTCCAGTCTAGGTGACTTGCAAAAGAGCTTCTAAAATTTTGGGCTTCCTTCCATTATTTTTTGCTTTGTCAGCTGACGAATTAGCACATAGGAATAGAAAATTTACTTTATCCTATCACTGTAAGAAATTATTTTTCTGTTTTCTCTGTTGTGTGCCAAGATTCTGCCCTCTATCTGGATGTATTTTTCAGCAGGACCTAAAGTTTACAACACAACCCTCCCCTTAATATGAGCAACAGAATGCATCTGATTGTGGTATGAATGAGCATTTCTATCTTGTCTTTTACCAGTCATATCAGCAAGAACTCTCCCTCCCACTTTAATTGGAAATAAATTAATGATATAGTGGAGAAATATCTCAGGTTTCCATTATGCAAAGTGGTAGCCTGTTAATTGTCATGTTTCCAGCTGAAGGATGGTGGAACCAACATGCAAACACTTAGAGACCACATTTTCCCACTAAGCAGACATACATCTAATAAAATGTGTGAAATACAGCAAAGCTGAGATAGGAAGGTTTATCTTTGAAGCCTTTTTGAGGACTATAATTTTGTAACACAAATAGGTTTCTGTGCAATAAATGTAAATACCATTGAAATTGAAAGACTGAGTGAGAATATGCCAGAATAAACCTAATTGATTTTTTGATAGATACTTCCAGACTGCTTCCTCTCTCCTGCATTGTATTTCCAGCAGACTTCTGGTAAGTTCAAGCCCTCAACTACCCTTCGGTTCATAAAATTAAAAAAAAATCTTTACCAATACATCACTGTTCAGAATTAGAGTTTAAGTTTTTAATTCTCCCCTAAAATGGCCCTATGTGATAGGCCATTTTTTATTTACTAACATTACAGAGCCACATGAAACAATTATAAAAAGTGCATTTCATTATTCAAGCACCAAGCTCTTAAAGGTGCCAGTATTTCACTTTGCAGCAGATTAAAATATATTTGTATGGCCACGTTTGGAGCCTTCCTTGACCTTCTTCCTCATTATTGCCCCAAGCCAATCCTTCTGGAATTTGTGTTTATTCCCAATAGTTGCACATGAGACTTTTGCCACTATTGGGAATGCCTGGTGCAGTCTATTTCATAGATGCATGTACTACTCAGCTTCCATTAGAAATACAATATGTGGAGGACAGAGCAATATTTAATTATTTCATTGCACTCCACTGGACACATAGGATCCATGTGCAAGTCTTGGTTTTCATTTAGTTCTTTTTTTATTGTAAAAGACACTTATTTTGGCTAGATGAAACTATCAGTCTATACCAGTTCATTTATTTGCCAACTGCAAATTAAAAATAATATACAGTATTATTCATTAAAATTTGATAGGGAAAAAAAAAAAAAAGAAGAGGGAAATTAAATATAAAGATCATACCAGAGGTAAAGAATACTCAAAAGGAGAGGGAAAAAAAAAAGAGATTGTTGCATGTTATGAACTGAGACAACAGCTGAATCATACCCTAGCCTCACCTGCTAATACTGAAATAATGTACATCCACCTGTAGGGAAGGCTCCCTCGAGATGCTAGTAAAAAAGCCTATTGATGCTCCTAAAAGGTATTATATTGATGTAACTGCTTATATAGTTTTGCCAAAACCAGAAATTATACAGATACCACACTAAGGTGTCACTGAATGCTATTGCCAAACACTATGTCAACTACACAAATCAGCTACTGAATTACTGGGTTTGATGTAGCAATTAGTCAATAAAACCCAGAGCCAGGACAACACTGTTCCTCCCAATATTAAACTGTATGGAAAATGAGCACATTTGAAAGAGAAGGCTGTGCTATTGTCTGTCATTAACAAGGATTGGTAGAGCCCGCAGCACCAAGATTTAATTAAATTAATACAAACAGGCAGTCCCACAATAGGAAGAGACTTAAGGAGTATCATAGAGGCAATTTTACTTTTTCTTGCCTAATTTACTATTTCTAGTTAGTGTTTACAAATCTTTCATGTCAGAGTACTGCTGTTAATGAAAGTTTACTGCTTTTTACAGTTTCCTCTGAAACTAACATGTTATTTATCTTCTCTAGAACTAATAACTATAGTACTAATATGCTGGTTATAAAGAGATGGCTGCAGTCTAGACAAAGCCAGTTTAAACTCAACTTTAGCTCAACGGACAGCAAATGAAGGCTAACAGTGCAACTAAGAGAATCAGGCTACACTGAAAAGTAAAGCATGTCTTTAAACTACCTTAGAAAGTATAGCTGAGAACTGTAACACCTAGCAGAAATATGGGCAGACTGATTTGTTTGTTTGGTTTGTTGGGGTTTTTATTTTGGTAAAATCTTCTATCTTCCCCATTTTTTCAAGTAACAGTCATATTATTATCCAAATTATTATTAATTAAAATCCATCTTTTTTCACTTAAAAAAAGGAAAATAACAATCTTTTGCGCTAGAATTAATTACATTCTATGCCAAACAGGTATTCAGGCACCTCTTGCAGACTGGATACAGCTTCAGCAAAATTTCCAGATTCAAACTTCATTGCTGACGGCACCCATATTACCTGGAACTGAAGATTAGAAATGTACTTTCAGAAATTTCACTTTTCTGGGATAAAGCTAGCTGTGACAGATAAGTGTTTGTACCTCTATATAGAGATGCAAACTAGAAGGTAGTGAGGAAAAAAATCATGCAGCTTGTCATGGGAATACATTCTGTAAAATTTGCTACATTAGCTCACTTGGCTTCAGTGAACCTGTGTGGAGTTTTGGCTTCATTGTGCTTGCAAATTGTGTTTGCACTTAGCCATAGTGTATCTATATGATAAGGAAATTACATTTATTATAATTATTGGTTTAGCACAAGTTTCACATCAGTATTGAAATACAACAGCTCATAAATTCTCTTCCTCCTTCAAGACAGTTATTTTAAAAGAACCTCATCTGAAGTGCAGAAAATTCACAGGAGAATTTTACTTTTAAAATACCTTAATATAAAAAAATCTGCTTGTAACATTTCTGTTAGAGAGATCTACTACAGAAGTATAGCTGATACCGAATACTTTTCTACTTATGACATGTTAGAAATGTTTTTGCACACACTCTTTGAAAAAACAGGAAACATTTGGGCAGCTAAATTTGATTTGGTATGGCTCCAAAGGTGCTTCAGTGCACATTAGTTTCAAAATCGAACAATTATTATATAGCAGTAAAAAATGCCATTTTGATCTGAGGGGAAAAAACACAGAATGATCAGTGACTAAAGTTTCTTTGCTAGTAGAACAAAGAGATTTGGCATAATAAAAATAATATTCCCCAGATCAGCTTTTCTTCAGTAAAGGACATCACCAAAATGCTTAATTTGACAGACAAAGGAGTAATGAGGACATTGTTACTTCACTTTTCAGAGAAACCTGTCTAATTTAATGATTTAAGCACAATCTGACTACTTAAACAGTAACGCACAGATAGCAGTATTTTGATAAATCCTGGTCCGGGAAGCACCATAAAGGACTTGCTGCAATCACTTGCAGTACGGCTGGCAGCGAGGTATCCCAATGCAGGCTGCTGTTGCCATACTACCCCAGGCAGGAGAGATAACCAGCCATGCTGAAACCCAAGCTGCCACAGTTTTGTGTTAGAAGTATTAAGGTAACTTAGACCATGGTTACTTTTGCTGCAATAACGCCCCTCACTTGAAGCTAAGCAGCCTTCAAAAATACGCCCTTGCTTTGCGCATGGAAACAAAGAGCTCTCTTTTGGCTTTATCAGTTGGTCTAAATATTTGGGATTTCAACAGCATGGGGAGTGGGAAAATGGTATTTACACTACCCACCTTTAAGCACTCAATGTACTTCCTTCCCCCTCCTTGTCTCCAGTGTCTGCCAGGTTTACATTTGCTGCAGCTATAGCACCTCTCTCTCCTCTGGGAACAGAACACCAGAAACGACGCATTGCCTCTAGCTTTGTGATAAGTGGCAAGGAAACAGGATGTAAATTCACATGACAAGTACTCACTTAATAATTTTTCATAAATGATAGTGCTATTACATTTGATACTACACAGGGAAAATATGTGTACAAACAGAGCCATTAATCTACTTCAAGTCATCTGTAGAGAAATACTTTTAAGGATCAGGTTCTCATTTACTTAATTGATTTTTATTCTCCACATGCTTGTGCAAGATTATGGTGTAAGATGACAACATCAACAGTTCTGGTGACACAACCAAACAGGGACATCAGAGAATACCACTATGCAAGGAAATTACCTACAGAAAGCTATCAGTGCCACTGAAACTATCACTGAGATAAGGAATGTTAATATCAAACCAGGAGGCTACCTTTGGAATGGACAGTGTTTGATCAGTAACTGTGAAGACACCAGAGTTTACAAATATATTTCTTTCCCTAAATTCTACACACTCACAACTCCAGTTCTCATAGACCACACATAGATGATGCTTCCTCACTTTGTCCTAAGAACTGTAGAGGTACATGAGAGTTGGTCTCCAGAACAAGCTGGGCAGACAGGTAATTTAAACTTAACTGGAATCTGCCTGATATTTTGCAAACAGAGAAGCTTTAATAGTACATACCAGGGAAATGCAAATGTTTTGCATCTCTGTGGGAATTTTAGAACAGATTATGATGATTCCAAAGTTCTATTCTATGCTGTATCATACTGTCATATATGCAATAATTAATTCTTGCTACTTGGATATAAGAAGAGGTGGAAATAAGAAAAAAGACAAAAATGAGTCTTTAATTCCTGGTGAAAACATGCTATAAATTCCACACAGCCCCATACTGTGTTCCACCAGCAGAATTCACATCCTTTTCTTACACATGTAGTAAGTTTAATATAGTCTGACCTTATGACATGTCACTAAAGCTAATTCTACCCAGTGAAAATAGTCATGAAATTCTCTAGTCATGAAAAAGAAAGAGAAAAACTGCAGGGCAATTAAAACTCCCATTGATGTGGCAACTGTTACACTGCCTGTTGTCATTCTCAGATTATGTTTCTGTGTATCTCTCTAGAATTGGTGTGTTAAAAATATGCAATTTTGATATTGTCATTCTAGAGAGTTAAAGAAGTATCGTCTGAAATTCCTCATTTCACTTGGCCAATACAACTGCTCCTATTACACTCATTTACTTGTTTAAGTACTCTTTATTTTTCATTGTGATAATTTCCACCGTCTGTGGTAGCACACAGCCTTAATTTGTGTGCTCAGCCAGGCCTAAAGCACCACTTAAACTCAAAACACGAGCATAGCCTCATTATGAAATTAGAACCAGCACTGATGAAGAGTTGGTTTAGACTCTGAGAAATAACTATATTCATTCAATTCCAGGCATGGATTACTTGGTCTCTAATGCAGTTGTGCCAGGTTTATTAAAAAATAAGAGAGATTTATAAAGCAACCTTTTAACTGGACACAAATCTAATGCTATGGTTGTTGCTCCAATGGTAGGGACATAGTTTAGTGATGGACTTGGCAGTGTTGGGTTAACGATTCTATGATCTATGATTCTCTTCCTAACATCTGGATAACTCAAATGCCATGTGGAACAAGCTGTATCTCTCCTGTATAGTGCCTTAGAAATGAGTGTTTAGATGTGCTTCTGTAAGGTTTAGAACCCATGACAGGTTATGGAAAGTAGAATTTACCCAGATATCCTGTCCTCAAATTACTTGGAGGGAATATATTGTTCCCAGTTTGTTTCCCTTCTTCACCACTGACATAATTTGTGTCTAAATTATTGCATTCGTATGCTGCAGAATCAAAGCTCCTGCATTTATATAAAGCATGTATTAGAACATAAATATTTCTTCATGCTTGGTGATCCCTCTTTTCTGGAGACAAATTAACATGATCTTCTGTACACCAATGCCACGTGCCTATGGGAATACAGTAAAATATACTAGAACTTCACCATAATAAATGTTGTGATTAATAAGTTGTATCAGATGAAGCAAGAAGCACTTGATTGTTGAACCTTTTATGAATTTGGTTCCCCTCCACAGAAACTTCTTGAAATTTACCAGTTTCATTAAGCTTGTGCTACAGAAAATAGAAAACATGCTTAACAGATGAAAGGTATTTGAAGAGAATTTACCAGTAAAATAAATTTTTTAAATTACATATTATAATATAGATCCATCATAGAAACAAAGTAAAGGGTAGATCTTTTCTTCTTCCCCCTTTGGTGCTAGTTCCATGTTAGTGATCATTTGTAAAGTAATCACATAAAAATGCACAGCTCTCCCTTTAGAAGTTGATCCTTTATGAAGGCAGGAAAGTCAAAGCTCTGTCTGATCCTCTTCTCTGCATGCCTCCTAGTTTTGCCAAGGAAGCAGTACAGAATAATTGTTGACTCCAAATCAGCAAGAGTAGGAAGTCTAATTAGTCTGCAAAGGGATGGTCATTCCTTTGTAGTTTGACACTGGATATACTGCAACGCATATGTACACTCCCATTTTTAAAAAAGGGGGCTTTGTAAAACTCCGGCATGCTTACATCCTGTTTCTTTTGCAATGCATCATACTGTGGCTAGAAGTGCTATTGTATATCCATCAGAGCAGCTTCCAAGATTAAATTAATACATACTTAAATCTTGTTTTCCAAACAGCACTCCAGTTTGAAAGAAATTACTCCAAACTAAGGACAAAAACAAACAAACAATGCCAAAATCCCAAAACATAAAAGCAGCACATCTGTTGAATAGATAAATCCTTTTTTTAGAAAGCAGGCTACAGTTACGTAGGGTAGTAACAGCCAGAGCTATGCAAAGCTCAGGGATGCTGTTTGACACAATGGCCTGCTTTCAACCCCCTCCTTGGTTCATGGGGTTTGTAATGTCAGGTTTTGCTATCCAAGAATCTTCTAGAAGAAAGCAAAACCCAGTCAAAATGGAATCTGCACTGCAAAATACCAATTCTCATCCTTTCCCCCTAAACGAGTCTTGGTTCACTGGACTGTCACTTTGGCAAATCTAGTCAAGGTTCACATCCCAAACTGTAATTAGAGAAAATAAATAATGATGTATCTGTTGAGAAGTAATATTATCAAAACTATAGTGGAAGGAACAACTGAAAAAAATAGTTTTGGCCAATGTGGAATAAGGCTACGTTAAAAAAAGAAAAATCACACAGAGATGCAATTTTCTCCTTGCAGTTTATGAATTGCATGTTTTGTATAAGATGCTCAAGAAAAATACAGTAAAGAGAAAAAACCACCTTTAGTTAGTCTGCTGACTTTTAATCACTCCAGCAAGAGCTACGTTACTTTGAATAAGAATGCCAACCTGAAACAAATAGTGAGAAGCTGTGGAAACCTGTATCTGATGAAAATAAAACAAGGAAATTCTGGAGCATGCCAATGTCATGGCACAAGCAGATCACTGCACTCTCCACAAGTGCCCAAGTAGACGGTTATGTCAGCCCTTATCAATTACAACTTCCATTCCCAAGCAAATCTCTGAAATGGCAAATACAGGAACTGGTACAAATATGACAGAGAAAAAAAATTTAAATATATACTAGCTCTTTTTATACCATGTGCTCCACAGATACCAGACCCTGGTATTGTAAAGGAAATGGACAAAATCATGACAATTATTAATGACATTAGTCTTTCTAGACTTTGAACCTGTCTTAAAATTTGATTTGGGAGGACAGTTTAAGAGCTAGCCTTCACAAGAAATTAAGTCTTCAAACTCTGAACCGGTATTTTGTTTTAAGCATCTTTGCTTCCACTTAAGCCAATCTGGATATAAGCTCTCCAGTATCCTCAAATCCTATCTCCCCATCCTTTTCCTCTCTTCTCTTTTACATGCTCTGCAATCATGTCACCCAAGAGTATCTGTCTCTTCTCCATGAACCCACCATTCCTGCTGCAGTTACAGAGGTCCAAGGAAATCACGCTTGCAGCAACTCGCAAACCAGCATGCATTTGTACGAGTGTGCTCCACCTCAAGAGAATAAAGTTATTTACCAGCCAACTCACACAATTGTTACAACACAATGTTAGTAAAAACCCCCCTACTGCCAAGTCTAAAGTACCTGCCATTCCTGTTGCCACATTGTAGGGGTGGGATTTGGTTGCTTTCCAAGTGTTTATGTGACTTATTCATGACACATGTCAATGCTGGCTGCATTCATAGAACAGTAATTGGAAGCAGTCAGACAGTGGTAAATAGGAAATATAATAGGAAATAATATTAATATAAACAGAAGAGGAAAAATAATTTTTATTTCACATAAATACTCCTATTGCATAATCTTCTCTGCAGAGAATTCCACATACTTACTGTAAGTGCTGATTTTGTCCCCATGAAAGTGCTAATTTCATAATTTAAGTAAAAGACCCCTATGGCTCTAGATTTCTCCTCCCATATGCAGAAAATTTGACACCTTGACACTAAATCAGATACGACAGAATCAGACATTACTAAGACAGAGACCAATATTCATACATTGAACTTAATATTAGTTTTCTTTTCACGTAGAATTGGACCAAATAATTTTATTTTCTCCCTGTCTATTTTGAAGACACTAATCAAAATCTGTGGTGCTGGGGAAGGGAATCACTTATTTGCATTTAATAGCTGAATGCTTGCAACTAATTCCAGTGTGATCATTGGCTTGCTTGTGAATGTTGTAACACAGGTTATGAACCTCCACTTGGTGGCAAGTGTAGCATTTAAAGAAATGCCACATAGAAATGGATGTACTATATTTGAAAGTTTATGAGGCAAATAACAAATTTGCATCAACACTTCCTAAATTTTTTACTTTGCCTCTATCTTAAAATACAATTTTAAATACAACAGTAATTAGCTGAGCACATTAACTTAGTAAAAATGAATATAAAAGGTACCTGCAAATCTCTAATTTTTGACAATCAAATTAATCAACAGTGTAATACACTAAGAAAATTATTTGAAGAATAAATGAATTGTGTTGGTATAGTTTCCCCTTCCACTTCCAGTCCCTCTTATATTCTACTGTAAGACTTCAAATACATAAAATCTAGGTTTCAGCTATATCTTGCCAGAGAGAAATATTAACTACATAAAAAACCTCTAATTTCTTTGGCACTTACAAGAATGAAGCACATATTTTCACACAGAATAAAACCAGAAGCTCACAGTATTGAAACGAGCATACAAACACTTAGAGCACTAAAGATGTAGGCAGTTACATTTTCGACATTTGTTTTATTTTAGAATCTGGGTTAATTTTTCCTTTCTTTTGTCCACTTCTGTATGGAAATTCTTGTGTGAGGTGTGCTTTCCATATAAAGTCCTTTTATTGGGCAGTGCCAGTGCATAGATGGAAAAAGGATGACTATGAATAGTCCCCCTACATTTTCTATCATTTTATATTTTGCATGTACATTAAATTTGTAATTTACATTACATCTTCATGAACAATATCTGCTGTGGTCATTTTAGTAATGACACACAATGCGCCTCTGATTCTGTTAGCAAGTCTAACAAGGGAATGGGAGTCTTGTGGGAGGAGTTATAGCAGACAAAGGAAGAACTGTTTCATAATTTCAAACATGTCTGAAGTTACCAGGTGTCAAACACTGGAGATAAATGGCATCCAAAATAACATTAGATCAAAGTCATAACACACAGAAAATAAACAATTTGAATTGTCGCCCTGATTTTTTCAGCCTTCTCTTCTGTTTCACAGTTTCATGTTTTGGGTTCTTTCTCACGCTCTGGTCTGTAAACACAGCCAATGTTATTGTAGTTTCCAAGGAAAGTTTTTCATTCCTGTTCTTAAAGATATGGACAGCTGATAGACAGTTGCCTTGACTAACGGGATGGGGAGAGGCGTCAACCTTCTCCCCCAATCCCTAGCCTTTGTAGAGATACTATATAATAGAGTCAAACTTTCAAATAAAGGTAGTTCTTAGTTCATGCCTTCTGATCAAAGTGAGTATGTTTGTGTGTGTGTGACGAACTGTGTCATTGAATTGCACTCAACAAAAAGATCAGATTTAGTATTTTCTGAAGTAGAGGGAGATCCCCTAGTGACAAAAAGTATCAGGTAGCTTATCCTTATCAAAGTGACCACTTCACAATACAGATGCTAAAGACTTCTCACTGCGTGATAAATTTTCTTCAGGAATCAGGATGTGCACAAGTAGACATTAATGCATGTGCTCTGGTATTCTCCTGGGAAGCCCCAGAAGTCACGTGACAATTGCCTTGTGCCAAATCCCAGAAGAAATTATTTAGTGAGTCTTCAAATGTTACCAAGTGGTTGACAGGTCCTACTATAAACAAAGCATCTCAGTTAGGTCACATGAACAAAACAAGCCTCTTCAGCACTCTTTTGTACTTTTTTAAATTTCCTGGTTTTCTGAGTATTTTGAACCTCATCATCCAGTGAGACCCAGTCAGCAGGACCTTTGTTTTGGAGTGATGATGAAAGAACGTACCACGATACAGACTGATAAAACATACTACCCTCACAAAGTAATTCTGCCACTTGATGCCAAAATTTCAAGAAACTATTTTAAATCTGTCTTAATAGAGTTTCAGAAAAACGGCTCAAAAAAGAAGTCAGTATAAAGATTATGAGATTAGAACCTCCACTCTGGAGAGCTATCAGCATACCACCCCTGGATCCATTAATGCCATTGCCATTGTTCTTGTTGTAATTTACTCAACAGCAAGCAAAGTTTTATGAACACAGCAAACACTTATGTACATGAGTACTCTTACTGCCTCACTAAGACCATTAAAATGGATGGAGTTACTCAGTAAGTATAGGATGAAGGCCAGATGTGTGTGGTTTCTATTACCAAAAGCTGTTGAGCTGAAGTGCAGCAGTTGAGTACCTGCAGGCCTGTTCTACAAACACAGATTTAGTATTGACACTGAATAAAGTATTTTTCTCAAGACTGTGCAGATACACTTGATGAACTTCAGTGCAAAAGAAATATGGCTGGTTTTTACAACAGCTTACAGAGATTTCAGAATGGGTTCATTCCTACAAAGCTGAATTCACACCAAGAGATATGGACTCCCATATTGAGCAGTGCCGTATCTTAACAATATGCTATACATCTCAATCTTTGAAAAGCTTTTCATATTGCAAATTGAAAAGGTGATTGAATTGAGAAGTATGCAGACTGTGGATATTCTTTCACAGTCACAAGCAAACACACATTAGGTATTGAATTAATGCAATCTATAAATCTCTCTTCATTCTACCTCACACTCACATTATTCACAAAAATGCTTACAATGCATTGTAGCAAACACTAGGCCTAATAAAGAAAAATTTTGTGGTAAGCATTTTCCCACAGGAAAACACTGGGAGAAATCAGGTCATAACCATGTCCCAAGTTCTGCAATACCTTTTTCAAAAGTAAAATCTTCAGGTATTTTGGAAGATGGACCATTACTCAGGGTGTAGCAGAGGCCAGAAAAAATGTCCCAAAAGCCCTTGACAAATTGATTTTTTAACTCTAGAATCACTTCAGTCATTGGATTGAAATCCAATCCACAAATTCATTAAGATGTATTAAAATAAATGCTTCATCATTAATACCTTAAGAAAGCCATTCTGTACCCATGGTTAATCTTTTTTCAATGAAAAAGATTTTGGTCATCCCAGCAGGTCTTCTTTGCATCTTGTACTGGTAAATAACTTTCATCAACAATTATCAGAATCAAACTCAGTACTGTAAGTGACAATGTACTTTTTGTACTGATACAATCTCATCTGATGCATACTAAATTCACATTATGATCACCATTGCTTCTGCTTCTAGTATCCTAATTCTTATTTAAAAAAACCCGTCTTGTTAGAACCCAAGTGAATTACACTATGTTTTGTGTTTTCAGTTTCACTCCATGCTAATCCTTCAGTTAAAATCACAGTATCTTCCCTAGTTCTCTGCAGGTCTTGCAGTACTTCCCAACTTAATCTCATCCACAGATTACATCTGACTTAGATGCTGACCTCAACCTAAGTCACTGATGTGTGAAACAAGATGTCCCTAGGCTGATCTCTCTCCATTTCCATTCTGAAAATAATTTAGAATTTACTGCAATCTCTTTTTCTATCACCTTTAATCTGTTTTTCAATTCTCATCATCATCTATTTCCGTCCAAGTATTTTTAAAGCCTTTATCAAGCATTACTTCATTTTAAATAAATTAAATTAATTGCATTCATTTTCTAAAAACTCAGTGTCCCAAACCACTTGGGGTGAGGGGAAGAATGAAAGGGCAAGGAGGAAACATATTATATGCTATCATACCCATGTTTGAACTTTTGTTCACCATCTGAAGTGATCTCTTGTTTAGTCTTGTGGTTCAAACAGGTCTAAAGTTGATCAGTTGTTTTTTTTAATACAATTGTTTAATTCAATTAAAGGTTCTTATTACTGCATTTTTACTTATTTCAGTATTGTAGAATGGAGTTTATTTTGGACCTCTGATAAATTCAACATTCTAAGATTTGCATTAGATGCTACTACTTTATATATTCCTGCCTGTCATTTACATTCTATAAATTCCTGCCTGTCATTTACAACTACAATGTTTCCATATCTCAAATCTTCTAATTTCTGCCCATTGCTCCCTAAATTACCCTGTCAAGATTTTTTCCATTTCTTCTTGTAGTGGATTGACCTTGGTGGGACACTGGTGCCCACCAAGTCGCTCTGTCACTCCCCTTCCTAGCAGGACAGGGGAGAGAAAACAAGATGGAAAACAACTGGGTTGAGGTAAGGTCAAAAAAAAAAATATTAATACCTTCTTGACCTCTCTTAAAAATTCTATTTATTTGGGGAACTTATTACAATCATCAGCCCTTCTCCTCTCATTACTTGTCAGAATTACAAAAATCCTGACTATATTAATACGTGTTAAATCTAAATAATCCCATTTTACAGATGGGCTATTTGAGGCAAAGGAAAGTTTACAACTGCATCAACTGCTTAGCTGGAGGTCTCCAAACCTTGACAGATTAGTTTGTTGGGCTCTGACTTGTGAAATAGCTGAGTAGAGTTAACTTCTATATATCCTTCTTTAGATGTTGTAGTCATACTGCTGTCAAAGAGACTCTGAAGCTCTTCAAAGAAGGGAAGTACAGTCACTACCTCCTTCTTTACAGCACATACCAGTGAAAACCCAGACCAGATAATCTTTGCGAATTACCCGAGAATGCCTAAACATGCAGGCTATCACTCAGATTTAGCACTGTATTAAACTACAGCAGCCTCCTCCCAGCTATGGGAATACCAGATTGAATACAGACACTGAAAATGGGGAGGCAAATCAAACAGGAAGGAAAGCACAAAATCAGTAGATAGCATTTTAAGGCAAACAGATCTCTGTAGTTCTCTGCAGATACCAGGCAGTAACTTATGCAATCTCCCAAATTCTCCAAAAGGGCACATCAAGTAAATTTTAATTACTCAGTAAATATGGCATATTTAATAAGCATAGATTCTTAGGATGGGAAGATCTACTCTCCATTGTCAGAACGCTGTCAATGTGTATTTTTTTTGCTTCCCTTTTATAGCAAAACTTAAGACTCTGCTATCATTTTGTCAACTAGGTTAACTTTCTCCTGTGCTGTAACTCACATTTATTCCAGTCGGCATTAAAAAAAAAGTTGTTTTTTCCCCGTCATTCTAGTGCTCCTTTCCACATCTCCTATCCCCCTGTAATCTTCTGCCTTAAGATCCAGCATTTTCTCTCATCACTTTCAAGGTTCTAAAGAAATCAGACAACTCTAACCTCATTCCAGTCACTGTCCTGCTCCCATTCCATGTGGAATTTTAAGAATTTCTTCTGTTTTCTTCTATAATCACTTCTGTGCCTCCTCTCATTCTGTGGAGAATGCAATTTCTTTTTTCTCCCCTGGCATATGTCTTCCCTCTTTCAAGATTGTTTTCAATGCTTTTATAAGTAAGTTTCCTATTTGAGATCATTTAGGGCATTACAACAGTGTCTATAATCAGACTGTTCCAATACTCTTGGAAGCCAAGGAGAGCTCCGCTGGCAGCACTAATACACTTTTCTTGATTGATAGTGAAGTATCTAATGGAAATTCATGTTTTGTCCCGTTCTTTTGTTACTACAGCTGCGCACTGAAAGGTGATGATGCAGTAAGAAAGAAGTATTGCTCCTTTTCCCAACAAACTTTGTTAAAATTCCAATGTTTAAAAATAGGTACTGAGGTGATTGTGAAAAACAGTTGCTGTCAGTACCAGGATGCATTGGTGGTTTAGAAACTTGGCATCAAAGTCTAGGTTTTCCTAGTCCAGATATCCTGGCTCAGGCTCTAATTCCATAAACCGCATGACAAAGGATATTGTAAAAGTACGCAAGAATTACACTTTATAAGCATGGGCACTTTCCAATCTCAATCAAAACATTAGCATAAAGACTTTATAAAAACAGAAACTACATTTGATCTTTTGTAAATTTAACTTCCTCTGAATTTGTGTTTTCATTCTTTTTGTACTGGGCTCCTATTTTACAGCTGACATTGAAAAAGAAGAAAACCAAAGATCATTCATTTGGAATACCACACAATTAAATGCTTACTTTTGGCCCTATGCTAGTACATTTAAAACCTCACATTAAGTGCAACATTTGTCAGCAGTACCTATGTATTTGTATATGACATTTTCCCAATACTTCTAAACAAGGTAATAATGTTTTTTTTAAAGGCATTCCTATAGCTCACCACTGAATTTCCATGCATTATACTATACATGCACTGATGTGTCTGCACACAAACCACCTCCACCCTCTAATTCTGCTTCAGGCAGGAAGTTTCTGTGCTGTTAGTTTCTCATAGGTCAGTATTATATGGTCTCAAATATTACTGTTACAATCACATTCTGGAATGTGATCATACTTAAATCTGTGCTTCTGAAACTTCACTTACAAAGGACACTATTAAATATTCCACCTGAAATCACTTAAAAATTTTGAGAACACTGGCTCCAGTATTAGTAAATCCAATTAATCTGAAAAAATCTTCACTGTTTCATAAAGAATGACCTCCTCTGCAATACACTTTTTAAAGACTTCTGTAGAAATCCTGAACTATAATATGTAACTTTCCTTGGAGAGAAATGAAAATAAAAAGAACTGCAAAAACATAAAGCCTTTTAAGTAACAAACACAGATTGACTAAAATTCTAGATTACATAAATAGCAAAACTGAACTGGAATACCTGTCAAAAATCTCACAGATGCCTCCTTCTCCTTTCTTAAGCAAGATTTAGAAGATTGAGAACTCACAGTCCAAAGGAGAATGGCAAACAAGTATGTGTAGGCGGCAGTCACACTGAAAAGGGAGAGCTGTTAACTGCAGCATGGAACAAAATCAGCACTCTCCTTTATTTAATACTGTACTTGTTTATGTGGGGAAGCAGTTGACAGAAGCTATGTGTTGATACTTTATCACTCAGAACGGCTGTAAAATGCATCAGTCAACACTTAAAAGCTCACACAACATTTAACAATGGGGCCAGAAATTTCAGTGCTTGTCACAAATTCCAATTTGGAATAGTTATAGCCTATGTACCTACAGTCTCCTGACATTTTCAAATATGTGCACTTTTTGAACTGTTCTGCAACACTAGTTTGTACTTTTGAGCTATCTGCTGTATTTAACGCTGTCCCAGAGGCTATACTTAATGGAATGGAAATACTTTGCTATAATTTACTTTAGCCATCAGTTTAGATGACAAATGTTCAGTCTGTTACATCAAAAATCAGCAGCTTAAAGATGGGTTTAAAGCGTGGTTTTATGAGCAGTTACAAAACTTCTAAATTAAGAAATAAAAGATTACAGCAAAATAATTTTATGCAAAATAAATTCAATAGGCTATGTGAGGTATTGTGGTCCGAAGACTGGTATTAGGCTATGTTCCATTTTACATGAAATTTATATAGTAAATCTTCTAAACACTAGTTTATTTTCAGAAAGAATGTCTTGCTACCTTCTCAAAGAAATTCTTAAAGTTTTATATTAGCATTTTCATCTCCATTCCCCTCAGGAACTCTAACTTTAATTTCTTTCTAGGCAGAAGAAAGTTAACAGATGTGCAAATGATCATTCAAGGAAATTGTTTATGACTTTTGCATCGCTTATCACTTCATTACTGATGATTTCCTGGTTTCCTAGAGGTACCAAGAGGTACAATATAACCTTAGCCAACAGAAAATATTTTATACATTTTAAGAAATACTTAAATTTTCATTTTTAAGCATAGTTACATATTCCATTTCAGGTCATTCAATCACAAAAAAACCCCAACAACTTTAATTTAAAAGCCTCAAATCAATACAGCATTGTATCATAGCTTAACTATTTTTGCATGTAATACAAAAGCCCCAAAATTCTTTTTATCATTTTATAAATAGAAATAGGAAAACTGAATTTCTTCCTACAAGCTCTGGGGACTGAAGCTGGTTTTAAAAAACACTAGTATGATCCTGAAATGAAAGGAACTTCTGACTACTTTATAGCAATGCTACAGTGCAAACCAACAATTATATATGTAGAATACCTTGCAGTAATTCAGCTTGATACTGAAGTGAGAGATCTATCTTGCATGACGCATTGTACAAAATACAGATTTACTGCTCAGGTCTGTACAGCCTTACTGGCAAAAAATTTCAGATGGTTTTATTCTAAATTTCCTCAAATGATTAAAATCTAACCTAAGACATTGTCCAGATTAGCATGCTATACCATATCAGAAAGCAACACAAAAAATACTACATTTTATCTATTAAGTCTCAGTCAACAAAAGTGCTTAAGCATACATTTTTAAGTTTCATATTACCCATTTCATATCTGCTGTCAAAGACACTACACACTTTAAAGGATACAACCAGCCAAACTTTAATTCCTGCTCATGTTTGATTTTCTTTTCCTCATCTTTTTCCTTTGAATATAAGACTTATTTTAGTCATTCCAAAGCAGTGCAGATATAAGTAACATGAATTTGATCCAGCAGCTTGGAAAGACAGAGAGATCAGATAAAATGTCATTAAAATTATTACATATATCAGACATGCTTTATGGTTACTCAATTATTATGTCATGCCAGTTAAAAGACTGCATATTCTTTCTTTTAAACAGCATGGGGGGATTTTTAACAATCAAGAGCTCGATAATTCTAATGGTACACCTCATAAAGACTCAAAATTCAGTTTCCAAGATATTTTAATTAAATCCCAAGTCCAAAAAGTCTTCACAACAAAGCAGACAGGAAAAATATTAGTTGGAAATACAAAGCTCTATGACACTAATACCAGAGACAAACCAATAGCATTTTAATGGCTGAAGTACAAGCTTTTTTCTAGCCTCTTAAAAAGATGGAACAATTTTGTTCTTTCAGTAAGTCTTCCTGAAAATTCAAATTATTTAGAATCTCTGCCTCCAGTTTTGGGATCATTGTTGATAAATATTAGTATTTTCTCTTAATTACCCATACATATACAGAATTGTAAGTGTACACACAGAAGGAGCAAGAACCAATAATCAAGAATACATGTCCCTACACCTGTGGGGGATTAGAGACTGGAACACCATCAAAACTGCTCCCTCTGAAATATTAAGAGATGTTTTTTCCAGCACAATTTCTAATGAAATACAAAGGTCCTCAAGATTCCCTCAACTTAGACTTACATCTCAGATAACACAAATACCTAAATAATTTATGTATAGAAAAGTCCCCTCCAGTGTGGACCTGTCAGCCTTCTCACATGCTCTCACTACAGGAGGAAAGCACTAATTTTAGTTACCATTTTAAAGCCATTATACCTATTAAATAATTTTTTGCAATAATAAAACAAGAGTAAGAATTTTAACAGAACATCCTAATTCTCAAGTTTTTTACAGTCAGCATTTTCCAATTCTGATAAACCAAATATTGCAAGATGAATTCTAACTCTTGAGTGGTGCTCCCAGTACTTTCTTCAATATTTTGCATACATCAAGCCACTGCATTCACGTTTCAAGCTCCACTGTCGTAAAATGAAAACAGAGATTCCTACTGTACCATAAAGTGTTAATCTGACATTGAAACTGTGGTTTCAATTGTCATGAGTGATGGGATTGAGAATTTCTGTGTAACTCCACTCCCCTAACAGGTACAGTAATAAACTGTTAGTTCTTCAGGCGAAAGACATGAATCTGTTGGATTAAAGCTTCATTCTCTGCCTGTAATCAGTAACTTGAGGGCCTTCTGTAGATTCTGCACAGCAGTGCTCACATCTTCATATTGCAATGCACTGCCAGCATATTTGCAATATTTCTGAGCTCTGGCAAAGTCCTCTGGAGTCAAGCGGACTTCTCCTGTAAAAACATAAGTATTACAAAGTTACTACAGAGGAAATCTGACTTAAGCTTCCTTTCTTACGATTTTTATGTTTGACTTATGTTTGTGGTAATATTATGAAAAGCAGGCTAATATTTGTGGTATTATTAAAAAGACCAAGCTACAGTATTTCTTCTGTTCTGTTCTCTTTTTTTTCCATTCATATAAAGCTTAACTTCTTTGCTACTGAAAAATGCCAGGACCTTTCTAAACACTGGTATTTGCATGACCCAGTGCCTTTCAAAAGTAAGCCAATACCTTTGAGAAAGATCTGCTCTTCATCTAAGACAGGAAAAAGAGAGCTCTTACATGACATTAAGTTAGCTGTAATCATGTTACAACCTGCAAGAAACAAGGGCAGTGCTTTTTGTGTTTACAGCATAATTACTCTGCTTTCTTCAGGAATAATACACAGTTAGAAAGTGTTCCTTCTCTACTGGAATAGCTTTTCAGAATGTAGAAGCATTTCTCACTGGCATGTTTTAACACATTTTATGTTTCTGTTTTTCCAAATAATTTTTATGTTTCCAATTTTATGTAAGATGACCAAAAACAAGATTGATGTCATGAAATGTGCCCATTTTTGTAGCACTAGAGAACACTAGCAAAAAACATTCCCATAATATAGTATAAACCAACTGTTACTTATTAATCAAAGTATTTTCTTGATGTAAGGTTAAAACTTTGAGATTTCAGTCTTGGAGAAGGGATAGTAGGGACTTATGCCCTAACTGGCAGAAGATTTTATATGTGAATAGTATCAATGATGTGAAAATAAAGCACATCTGTGTTACTGTAACTCCTTCCACTCACAAATTCACTGTGAGTTTTGATGCTAATCCTACGCTACTCTAATAGTCTATGGGCAAATTATAAAATCTTTACTCAGGTTCTTTCAAAACAACTTAACTTGTTGTTAAGATTTTTATGGGCACAGATAAATACTTATATAAACCACTAAAGATTATGAATATATTTAATAATTTCCCACATGGTATGGTATAAGCAATGAATAGATTTCACAGATTCAGAAAAAAGGTGCTTTTAAATGCACCATACATTTTACATAAAATTTAGTTAAACAAAGATTTAGCTAAGTACATTTTACTTTTAAGCAACTAAATGAATATACTTAAAGCCATTTTTATGACACAATTGCATTTAGCTGGATCCTTTCTTTCAAAACAGAACTGTTGTTAGCAATACTGTGAGAACGTTTACTAAAGAATCTCTATTCTTATCAAAAAAATGTTTATTATATTTGCTTTTCCTTACCCCAGTCTTACTATTTAAGAATAGCTTTTGAACAAATGAAAAAGAAAACCTGGGAACATTAAAAGCCAGACTGGTCTGGTGGTTTTCAAAACAACCCTACCCAAATAAAAAACCAGAAAGGTAAGCACTCTGAAGATTAATTTTATCAATTTTTAAAATATACTCTAGAACTCTACTTATTTTCCTTTCAATAAACAAATATAACCACTGAGAGACATAAAAACTTGATGGGCTCATTATCATTGCAATGTATATTAATTTCGTGCTCAGTAAGTGAAGCCACATTAAATCTCCTAAAATACATATACATGTGAGTTAATACACACGAGGGAGTGCATAAACACAGGCACACACCTCGGGTATTTTGTAACCTCAATAAAGTCACAGACTAAAAGCAGCTGGGGTAAATCTGCAACCACATTACTGAACATCTTTAAGAAATTAGAAAGACCAAGTTCCCCTCAAAGTAGCTTTATGCTATGATGCCAAAAGAAACTACAAAATCATTCTTTAAAAACTGGCCAAGGCATCAGTCCAGTATTCAACTAATTTATTGGAAGCAAGCCTAAATTCTCCCGCCTAATCTTATTTTTACAGTATGAGTTCTATTAATGTTTTGCTGGCATAAAGCCTTATTTATTATGAAATCTACCTCAGATGCTATTATGATATAACTTGAGGGAAAGAAATTATTAATTTTAAATCTATAAACCAAAGTTTATACAGTAAGAGAATTAATCTTTTGATGTGCTCAGTAGCCTGAGCTCCTATTGAAGCCAACACCTCACAATGGAAAAGCAAAATAGAAACAAATCAGCTCTGTGTTTTACAAATAATGTAAAACTTAATGGCAATGACTGTACTTACATCAAAGGTATTACCACAAAAGTTGGTAACTGACTTCAATTTACATATTCTAAGGGTTAAGCAGTTTTGGAGTAAAGGCCCTGGGGGTCCTGATGGACACTGATTTGCCCATGAGCCAACAATCCGCCCTTGTGGTGGAGAGTGACAATAGCATCCTGTGCTGCATTAGGAAGAGCACTGCCAGCAGGTGGATGGAAGAGATCCTGTCCCTTTCAGACACACCTGGAGTGCTGTGTCCAGTTCTGGGCTCCTCAGCACAAGAGAGGCAGACTGACACCCTGGAGTCAGTCCAGAAAAGGGCCACAAAGATGACTGAAAGAATGGAGCACCTCTCATATGAGAAACGGCCAAGAAAGGTGGGACTGGTCAACATAGAGAAGAGAGAGCTCAGGGGTGTCTTATATCAAGTAAACACCTGAAGGGAGAGTATTAAAAGGACAGAGACAGGCTTTTTTTCAGTGATGCCGGTGACAAGACTAGAGGCTGAAACATAGGAGGGTTCTGTCAGATCATCGGGAACCAGTTTTTACCCTGAAGGTGACCAAGCTCTGGGACTGGTTGGCCAGAGAGGGTGTGATATCTCTGCCCCTGGAGAGATTCAAAACATATTTTTTGAATTAGCAGTGACATTTTTTCTCAAACTACTTCAGTGCAGGAAATTAAACCACAGGGAGAGTGCACAGGCAGGGCGAGACACAAAGGACATGGTCCTGAGTGACTGGTTTTACATAACCCTTCCTTGAGCAGAGGGGTTGGACCAGACCAACTCCTGAAGTCCTTTCCAACCTCAAGTATCCAGTGATTTTTGACTCTAAAAAAGCCCAACAACACTGAGATATGAAAGGTATACTGTATTTATTCTGAAACAAACCTCCTTCCTGTGTTAATCTGAAATTATTAGGACTGTAGTTATATTACTGAAACATGACAGGAATATGGAATCTGTAACAACAAGCATGATTCTTTTAGCTTAAGAGGAAACGAAGTGAAAACAATTTGACTAGACCTGCTGAAATCATTTCAGGGAAAAAACCCCAGTTTTAGACTGAAAGTAATGTGCATTTAACGTAAATATATCTGTTTCTCCCTGGAATCCTTTTCTACCCATCAGATGTTTTTCCTTTTTACGATGCCCAAATATAAGGCAGTTGATTTAAGAAAATTTCAGTCACAAAAATTGGTGCATAAAAACAGTGACAGCAAAGGTAACAATGATTTTTGAAACAAGATATTCTTTTTTCCCATTAAATCATTTGAAATATTTGAAATATAATTACTCAAGGATTTATTTTTAAGATCATGAAAACACATTCAATGTCAAATTATTATTTCTACTTTGAGTGTAGAATACAAAACATTATACATGTAACTACAATTGACAAATGCTTTCCTTATACTATACCACCTGTGGAAGGGACCATATGGCAACATAAGAAGCTGTTATAAAAACTGTGTAGCACAACTATGAATGCCTTTAGTGTTTGCAGAATCTAGGGGTAATAAATTTTTTAAGAAAACTACACCGGAGAAGTGCACACACACATACATGAAGTTGCTGCACAACTCCACATTCTGTTGTCGGACACATTAACCTATGCTTAAACGCAAAAGCTCTGACACTTTCAAAAGTCAATGTTAAACTCTGAAACCTCTTCCCATAGGATGGGACAACTATTGAAAGATTTATGCTAACTAAAAATCAAAGAACACTATTCCTTTAACTTCATCTTCCTTTGATAAAATATTCTACTCCTCTCCACCAGAAGTTTTTTTCCCTTAACAGCATTAATCAAATGGCTTCTCCCATGTTATGGGAAGCAAAGAAAATATATAATTTATCTTTAAAATATACATTTCATCTTCCTACACAAAAGAGTCTTGCAGGAATATGTGGAATATCCTGTTTGGCTATGCCTATACTACCACATTCAACGCTGCCAAGGAACGCGTCTCAGCCCTCAAACTTGACTGTCTGCAGCGCCAAACTCTGGAACAGATTCCAGTATGGTTTTGGCCCAAGTAAACCAGCACTTTCTCAAACAATTCCTGGGCATGACCTGTGGTCAGAGCAAGTTACAGACCATTCAATATGAGCAGTCTTAACAAGCTATCTTGTTTAGGTTTAAAAGTTTAATAATATGGATGTGAGAGGTTCTGTGCCAGCTGTTCTCCATGCCTAATACTTGCAAGCTTGTATAATTTGTTAGCATAGACAGAGACATCGTGTCTAAATCATGGAACACATGTACCTTGCACTGTTCTAGCTCTGCAGATCTACTGGATGGAGGACAACACTGATCCCTCCTTCCTGTCCAAAGGAAACCTCAGTTCCACAGGAATGGTACACACCTCAGTACAATGGTACAATACTCAGCAAGGATCTAGCCCAGATGTGTATACTGCAGCTCAGGAAACTGGGGAGGGCTCCTGGGTCTCACAGTTTTGTACATCCACTAACAGATACAGGCACTTCTCAATCTACTTACGGGTTAGAGAACAAGGCCACTGCTGCCATAGAAAGGACTCCTCAGCGGCATGAGAAGAATGCACAATAGGACAGTGACAGGCAAGGAAGGACAGACACTTTCCATTGCTCTCAAGCTTCTAAATTCCACACACACAAACAAAACCGTCACTGTACACACCCCCTGTGCCCTCTGAGATTCCTGCATAACTGACAGTGTGTTTTCTATGCTTTCAAACCAAGAACCTGTATAACCTTTATAATCTCTTTGGGTGCACTTTTGCAGCACTCCCTCATAAGAATGTAACACTGAGCTGTTACAAGACCCAAACTTGTAGTGACACAACAGATGTGCAGAGGAAGAATGAAGGCATGCAAATACTCAGGTTAGATCAAGTTAAGAGATTTATCATGGTGCTTAGCAAGGGTCTTAATCTCTTAATTACACAATATTACTTTTTACACATAAACACACTTAATTCCCTCTTATTTAAGTACTTATTAAACCAGGTTATCTCAGGTAGGTAGTAAGAGGGAGCAATGCACTGATACTATTCAGATATTGAATAATGGAATGTCTTAAACTTAATAAAAATTTTAAATTTCAATCAAAATTATGACATTTTCGACAACCAGAAACAAACATTCAAACTGAGAAACAACGCAGACTAGAATTTTTGGAGTAGTTACCAAAAAATCCTAGTACAATGACTGTCTAGAATATCACAATAAGCTAGTTAAACATGAAAGCTTTGCTTCCAAACACCACAAAATTTGCCTTCTAACTAGCAGTTACTATGGCAAGGCTTAAGCAAAGCTTTGAGCCATTTCAGCTGAGGAGCTATCAAAACCACCACAGCAGTCCCCAAAACTCAAAAACTATCACCAAGTTTAAATGTTACAGCTACAGGTCTGAGGTGTTGTTTTCAATAAAACAAGTTACTGCCACATGAGACACTAGTGCCAGCTCAGCTGGCTAGAGCACAGTGCTAATAATTTAGCTAATAATATGTTGTGGGTTCAATCCCTGTCTGGGCCATTCCCTTTCGAGCTGGACTCAATCCTTTTGGGTCCCTTCCAGCTCAAACTATCCTGTGATTCTGTGGTTACAATAATATGCCAGAAAAACTATAGCACCTTTTGCTCTTCAAGAGAATACTAAAAGTTAATATATCTCTATCAATGGCAAATTTTGCTATTTTTAAGACATCCTCTATAAAAATGGCTCTCTAATATATTAAAATGGAAATATCCTTAAGCATTCTTTATGTCAGCAGAGAAAATCCAAGGTTAACATTGAATTTCTACTATAGCATTCGATTGAAGCAAGAATGTTTTTTCAGTAAAGCTATTTTAACACAGACACAGTCTTCAACAATCTAATAAAGAAACTAAATATTTGTAAGTTAAAAATACTAGAACCTACCTATCTAAACTTTGTAGTCATAACAGGCAATGTTTTACTGGGGTTAGTACTTGAACTTGAAATAATTATGTATATTATTTATAATATAATATGTATATTATTTATAATATAATAATTATATATAATATTGTATACTAATATATACTACCATCTTCCCCTGATGAGGATAATCTGCAGGGGAGCAGGGGAGAATATGAACAGATTTTGTACCAGGACTTCTAGACCTCCTCCTCACTCAACACTCATGGTATATTGCCATCAAAAATCCGATTATGGCAAATAAATGTAATTTACGGGTTTTTTTTACACTATTTCCTCTATTCCATGGATAGAAAAATTCTTAGAAAACAGTTAACTCTTTGTCCAAATGTACATGAGTGTTCAAATTAGAATCTAGGATGATTCCAGCTTTTTTGTCAGTTACTACCCTTCCACAGACCATGGTTTCCTTCAGGTTAGCCCTTATGTGTACACTTCAAAGCGTGGAATATGCAAGCAAGCATAAAATACATATGATAAAGGGTATCAGTGATTACAACATCAAAGCACACACTATTATTCTGCACAAAACCACAACTCCAATGTTTTATGAATTATTTAATGAACTCAATAAGTTATTTACATGCTGACCCTGTAGAATAAATTTTAAGGGAAGGAAATGTGTATTAATTACAAAAAAGATAATTTAGCAAGGCTATCAGGAATATAGGCTTTGCAAAGTATATCAGAACCTCACCTGAGAAGCAACAATATAAATAATAAAAAGCTTTATGCAATGCTAGGTCAGTGGCTCAAAGCAGTCAGAGAGACAATGCTATATTGTAACAGCTTTCAGAAACTACTAAAATCTTAGCAACACAATGCCTAGATGTTTTTAAACACTCTTTTTAAAATTCTGGAATAGCAGCCTTGAGATAATAGTGACAGTATTCCTCAAACTTCTTCCTTCAGTGCAGGAGAGACACAGAGGACACAGTATGTCCATGTACAACAATACAAATGCACAAGCTTACCTGCAGACTGAGCGCTGTAAAGGGAAGGATCAACTAGAGGAATATTCGGAGGAGCAGGCTGAATGGTGCTACTTGTCACTCCTGAAAATCAATGCAAAAAAATGGACTTGGATTATTTTTACTGATTGACTTTAAAAGTACGCAAAAACCCGCAACAGATACACCTTAGATTTTCATCAAGCAGCTGATAGCGTATTAATTCTGAAACATTTTAACAAATAAATTTAATGCTTTCACTTCAAATATGACTGTTTTATAAAATAAAACAGAAGAATGTACAGACTGACATCCATTTTACCAGTACAAGATTTCACAGAAATTTAATCTCGGGCATAAAAAAAAGAAGGAAAATACTAGTCCAAGAGACACTGGTTACCCCAAAGTATTAAGGAAAACTTGCTAGAGAAGTGTGAGTAAACTTTTATATTTGAAACTTAAATTCTACATTCTAATACCAGAGGCAGTCTATGTTATTATACTTTTAAAGCCCAGTGCCAGTCACCTCACACTTGCAAACTATTGCCTTCCTAATTCCTTTGAAAACAGTGAGAATAAAAAAGCTAGCTAAGTTTAAAAGGGAAATAATGGTACTAGAAGAAGAAACAGCACTTTATGCTGTGAAGCATTCTTGTAGCTGCGTTCCCATTTTAGGCACACTCATTTGCTTTGATCCAAAACTGTATTTTTGCAATAAGTTCAGAACATACCAGACTAGCATGAAGTTATTTCTACAACATCTGCTATCTAGGAAGAGAGTATAATCAGTTTTCTAAATTATATCACTCCATTGAACGATTGATGGGGTTAAAACTGTGACACACAGAATTCATGTATTCTAACAAGGTACATATTCCATATTTTTCACATCTGGTAAAAAAAAAAAAAAACAACAAAACTCTCCCTCCCAGACCCAGAAAAACCCCACCTATCTGAAGGATTTCCCTTTGATAAAGCAGAAAAAAAGAGCATCCTGAACTCTTCACAGGGTGAAGCATTTTTTAAAGGAGGAAGTAAAAGAAAAGGTGGGATTGTGGGAAAAAATATCTTGTACGTTTGATAATATAAAAATGTATCTGAACAACAAATGATCACCAGGACTGAAATCAAGAGATTTTAATTTTTTAGTCCTATTAATCACAAATTAATAATTCTACTCTATGATTATTATAAAAAGGTCCCATAAGGTAAAAAAGTTGTATTCACCAATCACTTAATACTTTTTTTTTTTTTTAAATAAATACAATATCTGGGAAGGAACTTAGAATTTTTAAGAACTTGGTTTTGGTCCAAAAATTACATGTAATAATAAGGATGTAGGAGCCAATATGTTTAGCTGTAGGGACAAAATTCCCATTAATAATATTGTCTGAAGTCAATCACACTAAAGCACTTGCATGGGAAAATAGGCACAAGCCAAAGCAAACCAGTATGAATGGTACATCAGGCATGTGCTATAGGGTTGTAACAATTCGAACACTGTGCTGGATAAGCTCCCACATGAAGAACAGCAGCCAATCTGCACAGGGAAAGCTACATATAAAATGAAGAAATACAATACCATCTATAAAATGAAAGATTCAAATTGTGCATTAAAGAACAGATGTTGCAATGCAACACCATTTCACTAATTTAAGAGAAGATAAATAAATTCCGTCTGCAGGAACAGTTACTTTCTTAGTCCATATATGTCTTCTGTAAAAGTGCTCCAAACTATGATTTACATATTTTAAGAAAACATTAAAAATATTTCCAGTGGCATTTTTACAATTTTAGCTTATGAAGATGCTTCTGCCACACAATACTGTCTTATTCTACTTTATATGTGATGGACTAGAATTTGGGCAAAAATTTGTCTCCCAGTAAAGGCACGGATTTCTCAGGTACGATTTGGACATACCTGTGTTATGAGGTACTTCAGCTGGAGTGTTGGCTGGTGCATGGGCACCTGGTGGTATATGTATGCCAGTGTAATTGCTAGTTGGTATGTTGTTAGCTTCATAGGCAGATGATGATGATGATGATGGAGTTGTTCCACCATGGGCAGAAGATGACCCTGCTTCTTCTCTTTCAGCATCTGCTAAAATGACACAGAATAGGAATTACTGCAACTATTATGTATAAACACTTGAAAGCTTTGGCTTTCCTTAAAATCTCCTTTCAAATCCTTATTGCTAAAAAAATTGCCACCATACAGTGTGACATAAAACATCAACCGAAACCACAAAGGGTTGATTTGAAAAGGTAAAAAGCAACATACCATACAATAAGGATCTATAAACTCACATACTTTCAAAGATCTCATCTGTTCAACTTGAAGAATCATTTCCTTACTTGTCTGAATATTAGCTATCTGTCTCATTAGTACAATTCGTTATACTTTGATGTTCTGCATCCATGGAAGTTGAAAAAGGTACTACAAATAGGCAGTAATCTATATTTTAACATATACATGAACCAGAATATGGAAAACTGTATTTGACTTACAAATTCGTGATAAAAGGCTAGATGGTGCCAATTCTTTTACTCCAAATCAAACCACAAATAAATAGGAATCAAGAGGAGCTTTGGGAAAGTAATACCAAATGGAGTTGTGGGAAAGTAATACCAAACAAGAAACTAAATGCAGCTTAGCCAAGTCATAATGGCATCTAGAACAGTTAGAATACATAATGAGCTATAAGAATAATGAGGTTCAAAATATCCCATGGCATGGACAAAGAACATATATATTTACTCATGTTTCTAAGGTTCTGGTCTACTTTATGTTATATTGCTTTAAAGGCTAAGGATCCAGTCAATTCAGAATATATGGCTGATTCCTGCTTTTTCATTTGAATTCAGTTCAGTTTAAGACAAGTAATTTTCATTTACTGTGCATATGTTCACCTGAATCAGTAATGTCAAGTGGAAAAAGCACAGCTTTGGGAATTGCTTATTTAACACCCAGTGCTTGAAAGGGAACAAAAAAAATATGGGAGAACAAAACTTGGATGTGTGTAGAGCTAGCAAGAGATTTTTTTTAAGAAATACACATTGATCTTCAACTACACAAGACTATGCTTTACGCAAACACTTCCACTGCTTACTAATTAAATGGTCTATTATTAAAAAATATTACTATTACAAATATCAGAATTGTTTCCCATGTAAGTCCTTCTTCCACCCAGAAAAAGATCGCATGCTACCTTTATGAAAAATGCCTAAATACCTTCTAATTTACAGTATGATTTACTAAAAAAAAAGACTATAAAGCAGAGTAAAATCAAGTATTGTTATTAGAGCATTTTTAGTGGACTTTAATACACTCTGGTTTTATGGTACAATTTCTGACAAATGTAAACGAACAGCTGACAGGTTTCTAGAAGACAAAGACTATTTTAAGGTATCAGATTTCTCTTTTGCTGTATTTTTTGTTCGTAACTCATACTGCAATATCGTGTGGCTAACGTGCATGGAAATAAAATAAAATGTCTGAAAACTGCCAAAAAGGTGAGATTCAAGAGTAAACATTGCATATGCTATCTTTTAAATAATAATGTGATGATAGGAAACCATTGTTCGAAAGCTGTATTTTTCACTGTTTTTCAGGAAAAAAAACCCCCACCAAAACCAGAGGTTTACTACATAAAATGAATGACTAGTTAGACACAACACTCACCATGCCATCTGAAGGTGAGGCTGTGGACTATTACTTGTAATACTGTTACCAATTATTTACAGCTTGGTCAAATTTTAGCCATAAAGTTGGATTTTCCAAGCTGGGTGTCTGCTTGAAGTCAGGATTTTGGGAAAGCTGTTGCAAAAATCACTAAGTGATTTCTGAGAATGAGGCGGTGAGAGAAAACATGCTTCCACTGTGCTTAGGATCTCAGATATGAGATCTTACCTGTAAATTCATGCCCATACTTAACCGTAATGCATTTATTCCTTTACTCTGCCCCTCGCAGCTTCCTGTTGCCCCAGTCTGGTTCTCAAGGCATATTCTTATTTCTTTCACTGCGCTAGGATTACATATCCATATCTGCAGACCCTTGCTACATACTTGTGTCCCTCTTGCACTGCTCCCGTTTTCTTTCCAAACCATTCCCAGTTTCAGCTTCCAGCTTCCTCACTGCATAGTTCAGGGTGTCTATCCACTCCTGTAACAGTGCAATCCTGTGGGCAACACTGGCCATGGAAGACATGAACTCAAAGGGTTAAAGTCCGGCAATGTTAAAAACAACCAAAAAAAGTGTTAGAAGTACTGATTGCCCATAATAACAGTGCCTGCAAGAGGCAAATTCACAAACAGGCAATCTACTTTTTAATCAGGTATATGTAAGAAAAAATTAAGCGCAACTGTTTGATTTACTCATTGTGCAACTGGCCAATGTTAAAACTGTATTAAACATAAAAGTAGTTTTGTTTAAGTTAACTCTCCTTAGGTCTTTAAAGTGCCCAAATACCATAAAAGCATTGTAACTATTCTTTCAGCAAAGCAAATATTTAAAATATTCTTTATCAAAGACTAAAGTATTAGAAACATTTTAAGATACCCACTCTCAGTATTTGTGAATAGTTTTTAACAGTAGTGCCAGATAAAAGGATTTCAGGCTGCCATAAAAGAACTTTTAAGTCAACAGAGGTTTTAAACTCTATGGCTAGAATGTCTATAACATAATTGAAAAAAAAATATTTTCCAGGGAATGGGAAAGAATGTTAAAAAATGAGAGAATTATTTTCTCATGCAGCAGTAATAACCTAGAATTCAACGTTCCTTACAATTTGCTTAAAGATGCTGAAACTAGGCTGTGAAACAATGACACAATTGTTTTACATTTCATTTCAGCTCTTGTGTTGGAACCTCATCAGCTTTTGTGCTTGAATCCCAGCATAATGAATTCATGTGCTTTTTAAACTTTTTGCAGAGCTACAGTATACCACCTGTTTGTTTTATTAAATTATTCATTTACTGAAGGTAAGATGTTTTGAAATTATCACCCCAGCCCCATAACCAACTATCCAAAGCTATTTTTATATAAACAGAGGATTCTCAAGGCTTAATTGCATTCCCTTTTCTAGTGTAAGTAAGCAACACTCATGACTTAATTTCAGCTGCTCAGTGCATTAAATATAAAATTAGCAAATTTTTTTAAGGAGTCCAGACTCTTCCAGTTCTCTGGACTCCTATTTTTAATGAGTTCAGAGAACTATAATCTATTGATTCAGTTTTTTTCTTTATCTCATTCTGCTGCATTGTTTCTCTTTTCCTTGAGATGTTGCAAAAAGATTCACAATATAAGGTTCTATTTGAACACTGCTTTTAAAAAACAAACCAAACAGGTATTTTTCCCCACAACATTGGGAAATGAACTAAAAAAACCATCAACTTTTCCCACACTGTTCTTTTCACTAGTTGGAACTATTAAGGTTTTCTGAAATTCTGAAATAGAAATGTAGCCTACCTATTATATATTGCAATGAAGGTGATTATATTTAATGTATTTACCATGGCTATAGTGTGGCTATTTAGGAACTTTTCCGTATTTCCATTTTCTTTCCATTAGTGTAAAATTTTGTTGGATGACCTAGGGCTAATGCTAAGTAACCTTTATTTGTACTCTAGGACTTGTATTCCAACTGTATTAATAAATTAAACGTGTCATTTTAAGTTTTCCATGGTGGCGCCCTGACAAAAGCATCCATAAATCCAAAGCAGAACTGCATAAAGCATGCCTATGTTACTTTAAAAACATCTCCAAGAGTTACAGTATGGTTTTCAAGAATCACAAAAAAAATAACACTTTGGAAAAAAATGGTAATTTGTCAAGCTACAGAGACCTAGTTTCACTCTGTTTAAACAGACTTTTTCCACATGCTAGGGGAGGAAGAAAATGAGCAAGCAGAAAGGAATGGGGAAGGTCCAGTCATACATTCAAACAATACTGCTTTTCTTCTTATGATGCACAAAGAGGAACTGAAAGTCTTTCATATTGATTCTTCTCATAAAAATTATTTTGCATAAAAGTTGTGTCTTGATTATCTGAAACATTATTTATACCTACACTATGGAGCTAACCATAAAAAGTAAATATCAATATATATTTTTCATTTAATTTCTCAGAAAATTAGGAGTGTGAGAAATAATCTCTCTAGATGGAATACAATTCAACAACAAACCAACCAACCAAACAACATACTACCAACTTATAGATCTTGCAGGCTCTCTATCAAAAAGGATATTAAAATTTTGATTCACTCAGCATTTGTGCCCCTTTTAAGCTGCATGTAGACATAACCTGGTAATAAAAGCAAAAGTCTTCACCAATTCCCAATACCATCTGTGATGAACTGCAACGAATACCAAGAATTCGAGTAAAGCCTGAATTCTGCTTTCCTTCCTGCAACAGTTTCTTTTGTAGCCTTGAGCAAGTTGGTTACCTCTGCACATTAAAAAAATGAAGAAAGAGCCTATTTGTTGCTTTTGAGAAATAATTAGCATCTACAAGTTGCACACATGGATTTTTTGCAAAAGCCTTGTAATGTTTACTTTGAAATTCCACTTTTGCATTTATTTAAAATTCACATACTCAGGGCTCACTTCACATACTGAGGTCAGCTTTACTACACTATGAGCCACACCACTAAAAGAGCACTCATTTAAAGCAGAAAATATTTAACTGAGCTATTCATTACATTCCATATAACAAAAGATTTTTCTCTCACATGTTGCATTCTCCATTAAATCACCAATCTGCTGTAATTTGACAAAGATGAGGTGATGCATGCAGCTGGAGTTGCATCATAAGTATCTCTTGCTACAGCTGCATGGACAGTTAAGAAAACTGCCTTGGAAAAGATTGTATATTGAAGAAGAAATTAGTTTGCTAATGCTTCACTTCAAATACAGCTGTGCCTAGACTGGAGCACATTTCAGTGGTTAAGATACCCATTCCAGTGTTTAAATCTGTAGAGTGCCTTTAGGTTAGGAAAACATAATAACAAGAATAAACAAGTAGCTTGGAAATAAAACTATCACATTCGGTATTTGCTCTCAAATATTTGAATTTACTTACGTTGCAGTGTTTCTGGAGCACTAATATATACACAGTATTTTATCAAGGAAACTGTAAATGAATTATATTTGGCACCCAGGCTCTTAGACACTATAATGTTAATAATAAAATGAAATAGATGTTCAGTACACATTCTCCTTAAAAAAAAAAAAAAACAAAAACCATGAAAATATCTTTTTTTTTTAATGTAACACCATCCAGGACATATAAATTACAATGTGGAGATGCATCAAAATGTGAGATTGCATGATGAAAATATCGAGAACTAGAAGAGAAATTGGTTTTATACTGTTTTGACATGTTTAAAACAAAAGTAATGAGTAGAAAATTAGAAGCCTACTTGTAACTTATTAGAAGTAAATTACAAGTTTCAGACTTCAAAATCCGCAAGACTCAGGTATAGACCCCAAACACAAATGAATGCAAACAAACAAGTAATTACTTCTATGTGTATATACATCTATATTTCCTATGTGTGCACAAGTATAAATATACTGGTCATCTACATTAATACATATGCTCACAAAACTTTATTTAGCCACCCCTATAAGGTAACTCTACAGGTTAGATACAAGCTAGATCTTTCCCTTTTGCACTGTAGATTTGTTTATTGACCCTTTATATTTGGAGAAATTTGTATTATTAAATCCAAGCTTAAGAGATAAATTAGCATCAACTTAATTGACAAGCCACAAAGTCTCACATGCCAGCTCAAACTATTTGATGGTCTCAGTTGTTCCGCTAGGTATGTGAAGAATGATACACAGAGGTTGTTGTTGTGCAGAATTAAGTCTGTTTTATCCTGCATAGTGAAAATATCCATCCTAATGACAGCCTATTTCATAAGAGATCAACCTTTGAAATTTGTATTAAATCTGCATTGAGGAGAAAAGCAAAGAAACTGGTCTTTGCCACCAAAACCAAAGAAACTAATCGTTATCTAAAGCAAAACAACTTGTTCTGATACGTATTCAGTTTGGTTAAGCAGATGTCCTTGGAAATCACCTCCTTAACTGTTAGATAAAGTGAGAACCTCAAGGAATCCTGCACAGGGAGCTCAGGTAGCCAGAGGGAGCAACTGAAAACATAACGTAAAGGAGGATGAGAGAGAATGAGGCACAAAATCCAACTCAGTAAGAGTAGGCCATAAACCTGTTTTGAAACTGATGTTATTACAGAGGAAGAAAGAGGCTGTCTCACAAACAGATCTTTGCTTTGAAGCTGAATTCACCTGCAATCAGTCCATTTTTAACTCCTACATAACTTCTGAGAGAGGATAAACTGGCAAAGGGATCATAACTGTACAGAACAGATTTACAAGAAGGACTGTGGTTAGTGTTAAAGAAATGTATGGTTCTCGCCCAAGGCTGACAATGCCTTCTTAGAGAGTAGCTGTATTCAAAATAATAATTTCCACAAAAGCGAAAAGAATATTTTATTAAATAAGTCAATCACACAGTAAGGTCCAATAAAAATAACAGCAGGAGAAGCTGAAAAGAAGGCGGTAGCCCATTGTGAATGGAACATCAAGTGGGGAAGCTGTGCTTCCTGAGGGGCGCTCCCTGAAGGACTGTGCATACCACCACTTCACCTTGGCACAGCTTCCGCTCCCTTACAAAGAAAAGGAAACACGTACCAAAACTCTCTCCTTCCATTCCGATGGGGCCAGGCTGAGGAGTCTCTCCATTCTTTAAGCAGTTATGAATGTATGCTGCCTTCCACCTGGCGTACTTCCTGTGCTGGGCATTCTGGGGGAGGGAAAAGACCAGCCATTTTAACCACTCACTTCTGCAAACTGACACATTCAGAACAGAAATATAAACATCATTTCCACTTTCTCTGCTGTCATTTGACACCCTTCTAAAGATAAACAACATGTAAAATTAATAGGTGAATTAAAAGAAAAACTAGCAGCTCTAACAAGAGCTCAGCATGAAACAAAAATGTGGAGATCTTCAATTACGTAGCATATCAGGAAAAGGAAATAAATGATACCAAGAACATCTAGTATGAAAGGCATAGCACTGTGTAGTAATCATTGACATGAAATAATGAAATAAAGCTTCCTAATTCCATAAACTTAGATGATTATTTAATTCAGATTTAAATACTTGAAACTTAAAATGCTACTGCTGCTGATCAGAAATATGAAATATTTTCTAATTATATTATTTTAAAATTTAAAATTTTATTTTAAAGCATGAATGCGCAGAAAGGCTGATGTAACTGCAAATTAATGTGATTTGTTTGTAATATTCTATGACATTAAGGTTTTCCATTTTGTTTTTTAAAGTATACTTTTCTGTTCCTTGGTACAACTTTTAACATGTCAAAACATGAAAGGAAGATTGGCCACTTTGTATCTCCTGAGACTCTTACAATAGTGTTTAATCCAGGAAGTGCTGTCAATTGATGCAAGAAATATTAAACTGACTATGCAAATCAACTACTTTGTCAAAAGTTGTATGGGACAACAAAAGCTAGAACAAAAGTTCTGACAGTTATGAGGTAATATAAATCAAGGAACAAAGCTGAATATAAACAGATGAGAAAGGTGGAAGGATGAGTGGAATAATTTGCCCAAATGAACATTGCAGGCTGGGATAGCATGCTTCAAACCAACATAAAAATCTTAAAAATTGATTTTTTATTTTAAAAAATTAAAAAATAATTTAGAAATTAAATCCACAGTTTCTAAGAAATTAATAAATTGAAATTCAATACAGTACTTCACAAAGCCTATTGCACTGTAATCTAGAACAGGGCAGAGAGACATAATACAAAAGGTATCTCCAGCAAGCTCCCTTGCTCGTATTTAATACATTGTATTACCCAGGATGCTCAAGCAATCCAGGAGAAAGGTCTGGTCTTCATTTTTGGAAACAAGATGTCCTCCAGAAAAAAGCCTATTCTGGTGACATATTTATTCAAATGCATTCACTGTACCTCAAAAAGGAAAAACGCAATTGGAAAGCACGGCTTTCAGTTAAACTTTGTTGTAATAATCATTTCTGGTCAGTCAGTGTAACAGATTAAATGCCTTCATTTTAACAAACACTCTGGAAGCCACAAAATGCAGAGAACACATACCCAGAGTATGCTACTTTTAGGGAAGATTATTATGCAATATTTAAGAGCCTGTACATCTCTCCTGTATTCTAATATGGCGATTATTTACTGACAAAGAGTGAAGATGCTGTTGTATCACGTGTCCATCGCAGGTGCTGGCACCTCAGCATGGCAGGAGCGGTGTCTGTGGGGAGCGGCCAGGGCTGCCCCATGCTGGAGAAAACCAGCTCCAGTACACCCACCTCAGGACACAGCTGAGGCCCTCGGCCATCTGGTGGGGCCCTTGTGAGAGCACAATGAGGGAGGGGCCAAGCACCCCCAAACCCCACACCCAAGATGCTGGATGGAGAGAGGAGGGGGGAACAAAGTGTTTGATGTCAGCATCCAGACTGCAAAGCTTATCATTCCAGAACTGAGAAGTGAGATGCTGCTGGTTTTGGTTTGTTTTTAACATGCACTGCTGTCCCTTTTCAGTAGGCTGCCCTGTTGAATCAATGTTATTACTGAGGCAAATGAAAAGAACGCTGCCATCACAGAGCTTTCTACTGCTCTGATCCAAGCTGTGTCTTGGAAAACACATCTTCTGGAAAATCCTTTTGCCTAGTTCTAATATGGAGATATAGAACAACCACTCTTCATCTGTGGCACAATCCATTCATACTACCCAACAATCAATCACTTGCCATTTAAAAACATATATATTACGGTCAACACCCATTTTCTGATTCTAGGTATCAAATATCTGCTTTCTATGCTCTCTGCTGTTGATTTAATAGCCTTTTTATAGTTGATGGTCCATACATATTAAGGCAATTTCAATTATCTATTGAATAAAATAGGCAGGTGGTCTGAATATAGATGTCATACTCTATAACCAAGTGTCAGGCTGAGTGTATTTCAGGATAACTAAAACTTCTGCAAAAGTCTAAGATAGTCAAGTCAAACTTCTCCCATCATCCCTTTACATGAGAATGGACAAGGAAACTGTTGAAATGTAATGATGCTATACAGAAGAGCAAACATTTTCTGTATTTCTTGTACACTCTCTTTTATTGTCACGGTTCACCAATTAAACAAAATGAGAGAATTCTGCTTCTTTCCAACTACAAAGCATTTCTGTCCTTTCAGTATCATCAATGAAATCCTCAACACACAGTACAAAATGTGCTAGCATTCTGCACTGACATTTGTAACAATTTCTTCCATCTTCAAAGCAAGATTGCTTCAGGTACTCTGATGACTTGATTGATCAGTGCACCGTCCTGTGCACTGGATTCTGACAGACTAAGATTGGTTTTTTCAGTCCAATTCAATGTGCAAATGTGCATTCACTCTCTGGCTCTAGGAAATGTTACTACTGGATCTAGTAAAGGATGTCAGGGTGCCATGGAGACAGTTTTAAAAGAACATATCAAACAGCAAACTTACTTGTGCCTCTCAAGATGAAAATTTTGGATTGGTAGAGTCTCAGGCTACAGAAGACAGAGAATCATGCAAGAACTCTTCACCAAGCATTTCTCTGGGGTAAGACCTATCTTTAGTACCTACACTTAATCCTATAGCATTCAAGAAGTGTACCACTATCAAGACCAAGCTTTTACCTTCTTTCCAATATTTACAAATGAAAGCAGTCACAACTGCATTTTAAACTGAGCAAGTACAACGGCACTTTAGGCACACTTACCAGATTGGGGATTTACATACAGGATGTCAAGCCTGTGAATTTCATGGAAATGAAATGGACATGGAAAAAAGTGAAGGTGGACAAAGCTAGGAACCTTGCATCATTTTTCTCCTATAAGCATTTTCCCTTGCTCAATGTAATGCTGCGTCCCACAGTAAAATAATCAAACTTCGGATTTCTATCTGATACTTGACATGAAGTATCTTCTAACATATGTCTAATTTTTAATCTACAATTTATTTGAAATACTTAGCATGGTTCTTTATGGCTTGCGAGCAAGTATTTTGCTACACTATTAGAACCAATGTTCTTTGAAATTCATATCCACAACTTATAAAAGCAACATCTGTGCTTGGAAAAGCAATCAGATAATACACTCATATGCCTGACACTTACCTCTTCAGAGAGCTCCCCAAATACTGTTAGAACATCTATCAGGAGACTGGCAGTATAAAAGGACTTTATCATGTTTCTGCAAAAAAGAAAGCATTTTGCTAACAGTAATGTCAGTCAGAATCACATTTTAGGAGCTGTAATCTTAGACCATACTGTCTTATTTCAAGTTAAACATCGTGGCTTTTTTTCTTTTAATCTGATGTTACAGAAACTGCTTCACAACATTTAAATCTAGCAATACTGATTAGTCTCCTAACTACTATGCAGAAATTGTTCAGTATTTTTTAAAACTTACATGTTCTGCACTTAGTTTCTAGTTTATAATGTTTTGTGTAGGACATCAGAAGTCCTGTATTAGCTTAGCAAAATACATGAACACACAGTAGTTATTGCTGAAAATCCAACCACATAATGGATCATCACAACTATATATTTTACTATCACTGGTCAATATAAACTATAAAATGCTTGATAAAATAAAGCACAATATTAGCCTGTGGTTTTAGAAAGCTTGCCAGCAGGTAAGCAACTCTCTAAGGAACATGAGGAGGAAACCAGTAAATGTGTGAAGCTAGAGACCTAAAAGTAGTAACAAATTGAGTCTTCCAGAAGAGAAAAGAATGTATTAAAGTCCAATTCTTGTTTCCAGTCAAATTAAAGAGAGTTTGGATATTCACATTTCCTGACCAGTATCTTCAGATAAAAAAGCAAAAATTTTCACCTACTTATGAAATTGCCCAGCTCTGTCTTCATTGTCTGCATACAAAAACATTTTCAAGGCATAATTCTCCACATGAGCAGAACCAACAATTTCCTGAGTAATTGCTTCATTATCACCAAATTGCTTTTTCATCTGAAAAATATTGGAAAAATACATTAATTACTTTATTAGACCTAAGCAATTCTGCAAACATAGAAAGAACCTGCTGATTTAAACAAAGTCAAGTACAATTGAAAAAGAAACAACTTACGCTTCGTTTACAAATCTACAGCTTCTAACATAACAAATGCTAAAAGCAGCATGTGAAAGAGCACATTCTTTTGGAGAGAGAAATATTAAAAATAAGCAGCTCTGAATCTTCGGTCACAAAATGCTTATAAAAGCCACCAACACCCCAATATCCTCTCCCCCAAGGTCAAAAATAAACACAACTACAATGCTGTGAAGGAACAGCAAAAGATATTTTCCCCCTTAGTATCTGAAACCCCTGGCACCTTGAAGCCTGTGTAAGAATTCTATACAGTTCAACTGGTAAAGTAATGGATGCTTTATAAAGGTGCTGTAAATCAGAGTAATCATGTATCCTCCTTCTTGTAAGGTTATTTCACTGCAGTTCGTTACATCTTTCAAAGTATCTGAGCCCTGCCTTGACCAGTCTAGTGACTTATGGATTTACTGGAATTTTCAGTGTAAGCAGTGTATTTCAATTCAAAGAACTCTTTTCAAAGATGTTAGAGTACAAGAATCCTCAGGTTTCCTAATAAAAATCAGTAAAGCAAACAACCCTCTAACAGTTACAACAGGTGGATTTACAGCTTCTGAATAGGCTTACTGTTTGCACATAAGGAAATTTCAGGTTATCCTTAGAGAACAAAAACAGGAACACTGCATGATACTAACCTGCAGCCTTTATTTTGCCAAAAGATTTAAAAACAATCTCTGAATGGCAGTTATTTTTCACTGTGCGTGCGAAGAAAATTTAATCATGCAGGCAGCATTTCCATATTTTTTAGATTGCTGCCAACTTTCTAAGACATAGAACGTTGCCAGAAAAGTTACTCGATTTAAGTAGTTAAATATAAGCTTTCTAAATAGAATTTTAAATTTAAAGGCTTTCATCAAACTCATCTATGTGGTTTTCAAAAAGTATTTGTTTTATGAAGTGTAATTTTCTTGTGAAAGTACCAAAATTCTTGTGTTCGAATGAAACACTCAAACACTGAAGCTAACCCAGGAAGAAAACTGTTGACATACACATGTATTTCCCAAACCTATCTGTATACCTCATACTCAGAAAAGAACTGACTACTATACACGATCTGATGCTCAATTATTTCAAACACAAAACTTACATACACTTACATACACTTCTAAAAGTATTAAAGCTAACCAAGTTGTTTACTGTTGAAATTATCCTTCACACAATCTGTGATTCAATACAGCAGTACTGGTGTTTCAAACGTTAATACAAAATTTCAACCTAAAACTCAAGGCATTTAGGTTTAATCTTATAAAAAATTAACTCGCACCCCTCTGCGCCCTCTGGTGGTTATGAGCAGAGTGGAAAGGCCAGCTCCCAAATTACAGCAGGGGTCCAACTTTTCCATAAACCAAACTTCCTAGCCCAAAACTGCTCTATTAGACTCGACTAGGAGTGCTCTCTCCATCCTTGCACCACCGGGATACATAGAAGAATTTTCAATAACGTCGCATAAGTCATCACTCAGAAAATCTTACCAAAAGGTGAAACTATGGGGTTTTGCTGCTTTTTTGGTCTTCCCAATTTTGAAACGGAAGAGGTAACTGAATGCGGCAGATTAACTGCTGCAGTACCACAAGTAATCCAGCAAATTCCAATACTTCTTAGGAAATGAAGAGCAAAATCCTTTTGAGTTTTAATCTCACCTTTCCTGCAATCTCTCTTTCCCTTTGAACACAAAACCCAGTCCTATTAAAGATGTCAAAATCCAATGAAATAACACACCAAGAAATCACTGTGCACTGAATTTTCCATTGCATAAAATCAGTGATTAAAAAAAAAAAGGCACAAAATATGAAGAAAAAGAAGACAAATGAATCACATTTCATTTTTTTTCTGAAGAATCAGAATAGTTTGGATTGGAAAAGACCTTACGGGTTTATCTAGTTCCAAGTTCGCTGCCGTAAGCAGGGATGCCATGCACTAGAAGAGGCTGCTCAGGACCTATCCAACCTGGTCTTGAATACTTCCGTGGGTAAGCAGTCCATCTTTCATAACTGATGGTTGTTATACAACCAGTTTCATACAAACTCTTTTGCCATTGATAGACTTTGGATGGAATAACCAATACTGATCAAAGAAAGAACTGCTGCTTCATTTTTCAGCATTACTTTCTGCTTCCAAATGGGCACTTAGACCTTAAAATCAACAAACTTCTTCCTTTGGGAATACAGAAAACTACAGGGTACAAACATGAACAGCTCCTGGAACTGACCATCTGTACCACAACTTTACCTTTCTTTCTTTAACTCTCTTCTATTTACGGCTTTTTAATAGTATCAGATTCGTTCAAAAGAGCACAGCATAGCTACGCCTTACCCACACAGATTGGACTGTGCTTACAAGAATTTATAAAATCTCTAATCTCTAACACAGAATACAATCAGAAGTATCTTTATCTTTTAAAGAATTTTTTTAAAAATTCCCTGGATACAACAGTTTAGGTTGGAGATTTCAAAAGCATCCAAGGACTAGGCTATTAAGTCCTACAGCAGTGAAAATATCTGTAGAGAATTCAAGGAATCAAAGGCAAATCAATTAAAAAGTCATCTAGAACACCTGCACTAACTTCATAATGAATTATGATTTGTCATGAGAACATGTATAAATAAAGCATTGTAATTTATGCTGTCTACACAAAATCTTATGGCAAAATTTCGATTATGTTTGGGCATGCATACACACATACAGCTTTATCTCCTTCCAATCCTTCTGCAATTTATTTCAGACATCTGAATTTCAAGCACTATACTTGCACACAGAATAGCTGCAGAGAAGAGACAGTATTTCCAGAAATTTAAATAAAGATTAAATTAGTATCATCATCATTTTTGAGGAAAGCAATAAATTCTACTTACAGCCTCCAATTGATCCATCAGTTTGGATAAAAATTTACGGCATTCTGGGGTTTTACTATCAATCTTCATCCCTGTCTGCATTGCATACAAACGACCTTGAATGATACAAAACACACAAAAAACACTGAAAGTGATTATCTAAGGCAAAACCCATATGCAAACAAAGCAATGCTCCCCAACACACCTGAAAGACAAACTCATCGTTTAACCAGACTGACTCCAATGCTAGCGAGCAGTGACAGCAAAATATAAGGTTTGGCCTTGCAGGGATACTAAGAGATAGTTCTGGGAGATTGATGTTTTATTCTTCTCCAATGACTATTACTACTCATTTTAAACTGATGTTTGTATCACTATTATGCAATATCAAGTGCTTTTATAAATTATCACCACCCTCACTTGCAACTCACCCAAACAGGAACTTCAAATTGATTTGAGAGAGTATATGGATATAAATGGAACTTCATGCAGCAGGACCCAGTGAGCCTTAAAACACTAGAACAAATGGTATTAAGCACCTACCATCTCCATGTACATGCATACATAGCGTCAAAACATTCAAGACACAAACCCGATCTTCAAATTAGACAAGACAGACTTTATCAAACCTCCCCTGCAAGTAGTGTAGCCAGTTTGTAATAAGATCTTGAAAATGAATGATTAACATCTTCTGATTAAAAATTATCTTTTTACTACCAAAGATCTGTGAGTTTTAGGTTCGCACACGGCAGAACTTTATAGGCTTCATGACACTGTGGGCAAACCCAAGCAAGTATTACTTACTGGGATTAACACACACCAGGAAGGGAAAATAGCCAGAAACATTCAGTAATCAAATGCAGCACACTTTCCACAAAAAAACCATTCTTCTAACTCTCACTTCTGACTCTCAAGGGAGTCCTACAAAACACTTTCAAATGCAGAGTTTAAGAATCAAAAGCTGTAACTCCACCAAATATTATCATGAGATAGCAATTATGGAATACCCCATGTCCTTCTTCTTGCAGGACACAGAGTTCAGCAAGCAATCCTAACTTGCTTCACAGCTTCAGCATCTCCTTCCTCCCTTCATACACTAGAGAGAATCTTTTCCAATTACCTCAGTAAACATGAATATAACACAATTGTTATCACATTGCACTTATCCCGATGCTTGCTGCAGAAGAAAACATTATATACTCAAAAGCTTGTCTGCCTTTTCCATCTATTTGCAATTTATCTAATAAAATTAGATATCTTTCTACAAAACTTACTTAGATTCTGCTGGTGAGCACCATAATTTAACTAATTTTTCTGGATTTTTAAAGCAGTACTTCCTATTTCATATACAACTGAGTGTTCAAACCAGACTAAGCATACATTCCTTATTTGGGTCTGCAAAGCTCACTTATTTTTGAATGTTAAAGCTGTTGGGTTGCCCAACCATTTAAAGACATTCTTCTTGAAAAATAAAATACTTCTGCTCTCCAATGCCTCTCTATTTTTCTATTACAATGTATAAAAGGATCTAGCATCTTCATATTCAAGTTTTCAGTAAAGAACAACCAAGTGGAAGTCCTGAACAAAACTTAAGGAATTAAAAAAGACTAAGAACAACTACAATACTTGACCATGACAAATGGAAGAATTGCTATGTAGGTTTCATCAAGTGACAACATGATTATTAAGCTAATAACTGAGAGGTATTCTTAAGCCCACCTCATTTATCTTCAGGATGCTGACATGGTAATGTTAAATATTACAAAACATTTACACATGTAAAGTTGAAATTAGATGTCAAAGTAATTCAACACAAAGATACAGAGAACTGCATGAAAGGCACTAAAATTAATATTAAAAGCACCGTCAATTAAAGTATCATCATCACATGACAAGGAGCTAATTTGTAGTCTTCAATTAAATTGATTTTTAAGGACATACTTGATTGTAATGGTATAATTTAACAATATAAAACTTAAGAATTAACATAAGGTTGCTAAACCTATAAGCCATCTAGATCAGTTATTTCTTTTGATGGATGCCAGGTATTTTCAGAGGCAGGTAAATTAATTTTAGGCTGATATGCATTAGGGTGACAAATTCAAAATACATTTGGTCATTATGGGACATTGATTTACCTTACTTTCTGACGTATGCATTTTCAGATCTCGTCCATAACTCATTTACATAAAAATAACTCTGTTTCCATATAAATGGATCTTGCAAATGTCTTTAGAAGGCTAAAGATCAGTTTAAAAATTAAAAGATTTTCTATGTTGTAACTGTTACTCTTGTCTTATCTTTATGTGGATTTTTTCATTCTCATTGCAAATACATCCATTTAAATCTTGAAAGCGGATAATTTTTTCTTCACTAATATCCAAAGGGGCGTATTTACAGGTCTGAGACATCTGTCCAGCCCTTTCCCCTCTTAGGATTTCAGAGGCTGAGAAGACTTTAACACCCCTTCAGGCACTCTAATGAACAAATGCAGGACAACACTTGAACACACAGAAATCACATGTCAGAGAACAATAGTTACAGAAACAAGAAAAATCTTTTTCTTGTCCAGATATAACTTTACAATGTGGGTGACCTCATGCAGTCTTCCACACCAACACCTTCATCCTAACAAAAGATTCTAGGACCAAGGTACCCAAGGTTCCTAGGTGTTAAAAATCGAAGTACTATTATCCAAAGCACAGACTGTCAAGAAAGTGTGAAGGTGCTCTTGCTGCAGCAGCTCTAAGATACTAGGAACAGAGACAGACTAATAAGGTAAGATTAAATGTGTTCCACCTGCCACAGTAATTACATCTCTGTACCATACAACTGACCACAGCAGATCACAAGTTCCAATTTCTATCACTGCCTATAGAAATTGTTAAGATTTCCTGGAAGATCTTATTAACTAGCAACGGTGAAAGCACACTTAAGTTACCCTAACAAGAGAGTCTACTGTGATCTTTTAAAAGCTTTTTAAGTCTGGAATTTTTGCATGCTCACTTCTCAATATACATTTACATATTTGAAAGAAGGACTAACCTGTCCAGAGGCAGGCCTTTGATGAGGCAGTTGTTCAGATAAAGGCAAAAGCTATTCCTTTTTTCTCAATTAAGTGGTGATCAAGAAAGAGCACAATGTATGTGAAAACAACTACTGACAGAGCCTCACTACCTAGTAGCATTCAGTGCCAAAATGTAGTCCTGGCTCAGATACTACTGATAAAACACTGATAAAACCTGATTGCAGTGAAAGATGAGGCAGCCTTCAGGTCAGGAAATGCAAACCAGATGCTACCAGTCAAGATCTCCACAGTTACAGTTGATGAACTGAAGAAATAGCAGAAAAGTACACTCTACCAGTTTGAATCTTCTCAGTGACACAGAGAATGTTGTTAAGTATGTTTAGGTACACTCCCTGCTTTACTCAGTGCTGCTTTAGTCAAAAGCAGGGCTTTGGGATTGAAAACATTTATTGTTAAACTTATCAAGCAAACAGAAGGTGAAATAGCTGAAAAACTGAAAGAACTAGAGATTTCTAGGGACAGAAACAAAATAGGAAGAGGAGGAAACAATCTGGTATTTATCTTTAAAGACGATATTGAAATAATATAATAACCTTTTAATGTTTTAAAATTTTGCTTTTGAAATTATCTGTTTGAAGAGCAATATGAGAGTGAATCTGAGAGTAGTAAGCAATCTTTTGCCTTACTGCTGCCAACAGGAAAAAGCATCTACTAGTTACACTTTTTCCATTTTTGAGTATTACTATATCATACTCCTAAGGAAAAAAAAAGATTACTTCCAAATGCAAGTTCTTCCACATTTGTGTCTTCTGTTATCCTCCCTGCTCTAATTCTGAAATGTCACAAATATTCTACAAGAAGGCTATCTGTAAGACTGTGTTGGTTCTGATACCACTACCTTTGCTAGTTAAGGTGTTCTCTTGCCTATCTTTTGTGTGCGCTTGATCGCACAAGTATTACTTACTGTAAAGATACATGATTGTAACTGAAAAATATGTTTTCACCTAGTGAAGAAAATCTATTCATGTCCTCTTTCTGTCTAACTTGCAGCAAAAGGGCAAATGCACTTCATTACTACATTTTCAGCAGCAAGAGCAAAAAACACCTTTCCTATGTTAATACCATCAGTCAAATTTTAAACTGGCAATTCATGGTCAAAGAACTGTCCTCCCTGTTTATGTTGACATGGAGGTTCTTGCCCATGTCAGTAATCTCAGTAGCAAATAACTCATAAGCAAGAGGTCAAAAGTTTACCACCTCCAACATCTCCGCTAAGAAAGTCAACAGTGACATGAGTTGAGTTGCCCGCTTCCCTCCCTTTTCTAAAAGAAAACAAAATATTTACATTCCATTAAATACAGCTGTTCTGGTTTCTGTAATATTGCAAAAGCAATGGACAGTATTATTACTGTGCTTGGTAAATCACAAAACTTTTGCTTTGAATGGAAGTGGCTCAATTTCTAATAAGGGGAAAGTAATCTGAACAGTATAGATGCCACAAAAATCCGCATAGTGTTATGTATTACAAATGCATTGTTTTATCTTATAGAATACAACACCTGAAAGGCCATTTTACATCAAAATCATGTTGGTTTTCTCTTCAGAATTTCTCTACACATTGAACATGCTTAAGGTGCGTGTCCGTAAAGACAACTGACATACTGTTAAAGAACTCAACTTACAGGAGGCATTTGTTTAGGAACTTCTGATAAAAAAAATCGTCTGTGAACAGCCAAGCTTCTGAAAATGTTGATATAAAGGACAACTAAACCCATACATTGTAGCTGCAGGAATCTTCACATTTTAAAGCCTAAATGTATATGAAGAATGTAGACAATCTTGGAATTATTAAGTGACCTGTATTCTTATCTCTCAACTATTTATGTTTAAGATCTGGAATATCTGGAAACAAACAGATGAATGAAATTATTTCACCTTTTTGTTTTATGCACTGAGTTTTCTAATAGATACAACTATTTTTTTGCCCCCCCTTTATTCAAACCAAGCAGTAAAAAGACTTTTATGTGGCCAACAAAGCAGTATAGTATGTGCAGAAAGTAAAGCACTAAGGAGGTAAAGGAGGCTACAGAGAACTAACGTTTAAATATTTAATAACATTAGAAGTAGAGCTAAAGTCACTTGTAATTCTACACACAAAGGCACAACTGTTTTGCCAATGATTAACTCAAGAGAGTTTGCTCTCAGTTCGTAGACAGGACATTTATCTTCAAATTCATAAAGATTTGGCAAGTAATCATTCTCAGAAAAATGTTTTGCCAAGACAACTACAAAATATACATCTTCATTTGCTGCCCTTAATCTCTGTTCAGTAAATACTAAGTGTGGGTGTGCTGGCTGGAACTATACAGTGAGCTTTACAGAAACTTCTCTGCCTTTATTTATGTCACGTAATACCATGTTATTTTTCCTTTGCTAATACACAGCACAATTTCAGAGCAAGTATTTTGTCTCTAGTATGTGCCAGACATTCATTCCTCATACACAGTAAGTTACTCCAGATTTATGTTTGGATAACAACTGAAACTCCCCTCACTCCCATTTTAAACTAACTTCGTGCCAAGTAAAAAATACCAAAGGACAAAAGTTCCAGCCAGCAAGCATGCACAATAGGTTGATTCTCTATCTTCTAAATTCTGTCCTACTATCCATATTTTTTTTCTCCTGGTCTAACAGGATCAAAATATTATACTTCTTTTTCCCTGTGTGTATTTAGCTCTCTAGCATAGAAAATAAATTATTAGCAACTGAAATATTTTTGACATTTGATAGTAACAAACTGACATAAAATACTAACAAATAACATTGCAATAGATTTTAGAGATATTTTGATTCTGATTAAGGGACGAAAGCTTTACCAGGCTGTAATTTATTACTCATTCACATTCTACATCCCTTTGTCAAACCACTGACAGAAAAATGTTTGTTAAATGCTTGGTACAGGAAGGCAATAGCTGGAATACAAATGTAGGAAGCAAAGGGCACAAAGACATTAAACTGGCTTCTACTCAAATCCAAAACTACTGGAAGAATTTTCATATGAAAATTATTCTTGCTCTCTTAAACATTAATGTGTCATATTTCAATCATGCAATTTCGGCACACAGGTCATAAATATATTTCTACATGGCTAAGTCCAAACTGTCTGAATTCAAAGACTTTTAAAAACAGATTTAACATACTGACAAACTAACTTGGAAGGCCTTACACTATCTCTTAATTACATGATGCTGAAGGAAACTGGCAAAAGACATGACACTGGGCTGGTAGCATCAACTAAAAATTTAAAACATTCCAGAGAAAACAAATTACTTTCAAATACTTATTTTCAAGTAAAATTAACTTAGGGAAATATATAAGAAAAAAAAATACTGCAAATGTGGGGAAATGAAGACTACAAAAAATATAATTAAGAAACTCAAAAGAGGATAGCATCATGACCCTCTTGTCCTCTCAGATTCTTTTATAGTATTCTAAATCTTACTGAAGAAAATGAGTGGATAACAGTGTAGTATGTTAAATGCTAAACAAATTTTATTAGGTCAAAAGTATCTCAATTGCCTCTTAGAACTCCTGAAAGTTACAGTAAGTGCCCTTACAATTCACTAATAATAATAACAGTAAAATAATAATAGCAACTTATAGACAAGCTAAATAGGTGAAACAAAATTTCCAATGACAAACATGACTGGTAACTTATTAGGATTACATGACAAAACAAATAACATAGTAATACCTACTATGAATCTCAGGAAATGATTGTATTCTACACTACCACACTTCAGTCTGGTCTAAGGACTTATTTTGGTCTTGCAAAATTTAAGTAAGTGTTATATGTACAACTCATAAGCTTCTAAGCTTTTCTACAATATTCACCCATATTTTTAAGAGCTTGTCTCTACAGTTAAATTAAGAAAATAAAGTATTTCCAATTAAAACAGAAAAATTACATTAAATATAGGATTTATAGTAATTGAGATCTCTAGAATGCAAAAAGAGAAGGCAGCTACTCTGGATTAGTTGTGGTCAAGTCATGAGGATAAAACAGCTTTTAGTGATTAGAGCACAAATCTGAAACACCTTCTTGTTTAGTTTGAACTGGAAGAAGCCTATTTCATGTCTTTAAACTACTCAGTGAGGTGAACCAAAGCACCCCAGATGAGATAAGCTTCCAAAGTGTACTCCTGACCTTATTGGCTACCAGCACCGACAGTTGAATTAGGAGAAGTGTTGCCAGCAGGTTGAGGCAAGTGATCTTTCTGTTCCACTCAGCACTGGTGCCACACCTGCAGCCCTGGGCTCCCAGCAGGAGACACGGAAGGGCCACAAAGCTGATGAAAGGCTAGGGACATCTGTCACATCAGGAGAGGCAGAGAGCTCAGATTGTTTCAGTTCTGAAAAGCAATGGATCAGAGGGTCTTACCACTGTGCGTAAATACCCGACGAGAGGAGGGGGGCAGTGGGGAGCGAAGAAAAAGCCAGACCCTTCGCAGTGATGTCCAGTGACAGGACAAGAGGCAATTGGTTTAAAATGAAATACAAGAAATCCCATTTAAATGTAAGAAAAATCTTCTACTGTCTGGGTAATCACACACTGAAACAGGTTGCTGCCAGCAGTTGTGGAGTCACCATCCTTGGGGATGTTCAAAAACTGCCTGCACACAGCCCTGACCAACCCGTCCTAGTGATTAAGCTCTGAGCAGGGCATTACACGAGGTGATGTACAAAGCCCTCCAAGCTCTAGAGTTCTGTAATTCTGCAAATCAGAATGTTGATGTTGATGCATTCCTTCTTCAAAGGCAGCAGCAAACCTCAGGCAGGGAAAGACAGTTGTTAATTCTACTTCCAGAGGTTCAAGTTGAATAAATATACACCAAAAAATGGTGGATTATATGGTGGAAAAAAAAGCACCTTAATGTATTTACACCATACAAGTGAATTGTGTTTTTACAGAAATATATGTAACTCAGAAAAGGTTTCTATCTCTGAAGTACACTTGTTCTATATGCTCTCATTCCTATCTCTGCCAGAACAGATTATTTTAAATATTACCTACGTAATCAAGCAAGTGCCCAAAAATACTACACAACAGTTAATATCATCTTAATTTTTGCCATTACCCACAGTCTGCTTCGAGGACTGTGGGGTTTATATATTCATCTTTGTTACGCCGACCACTTTTTCGGTTTTTCTGTCTCCACAGACAAAGCAGTTTTAAGAGCACAGTCTTCCCCAGTTACAAATCTTTGAACTAATCAAACAAACAGACTGAAAACAGAAAAAAAATAGAAAGCAAAGGGAAAAGTATAAACTGAGAAAAATTTTTAACTTATAGAAGAATCAAAACAAGTCTCACACTACACTATGCAATTGGTATTTACTTAAATATCAGACTGAACATATTAACTTACCCTGAATAAAGAACAGATTAAATCTATTCTTCTGTATGCAAACTCTAATAAAAGCCTTTAACACATTTGTTGTATTAGTAGCCCACAAAATAGTTTTCTGCCACCAGCAGTATGGGAGTATGGAAAATGTACTTTTACAAATGGACTATATAAAACCGGTACAAAAGATATTATTTAAACTGGAAAGCTCCGGGCTTTGATCATATTAGAAAAGGAATTCTACAAGCACATTTTTTTATGCATTTCAATTCCACAATGTCCCAGTATAAATGAAGTCACTAAGTATGCGCTGAATCTCTCCAAATACCAGTAACTTTTAAGTGTATTAATGCTTCTTAATTACATGCATCTTCTAAATTAATCATTCAGAATGCATCAAGATACAATAAAAAAAAGAGAATAATTTAAAAGCTCAACTAAAATATAAGACCATTATTAGTCCTTCCTATTAAGAAGGACTAATTGGATTGGTAAAAGATAAGAATTGGTAAAAAATAACAGTATTTCAGTTGTAAAATTGCATAGTAAATGTATTTACCGAATTCTTGGTCAGGCCATGAACTTCACAGTCTTTTTTTTNTTTTTTTTTTTTTTGGTAATAGTAACAATAATACTAAAGAACTCTTATAATTTGTATGCAGAGAGAAGCTTGTTTCATAGGGGTCTGACTACACTTGAAAGTGACAAGCTAGTCACATTTAACAGATGGATATTTCTGTTAAAAGCTGAATGACTTTTGGTTTAAGAAGTTATCAACTAGTTGTAGAATAAAAGTTGTCTCTTCTGCTTTTCTCTCCCACTTGATCTCACAAAACCACAAATGTTAATACAAAAGTAGGATCCTTTGGAAGCATTTCTCTGATGCTTTTCCACCTCAAGAATTAAAAATTCAAGATCTTCACACCTCTTTTATACAGATCGTATCTACTGATCTTACATGATTGTTTTCTGATGTTTCGTAGACTGTAAAGCAAAAATCACCACTCTCTGCTCTCTCAAAGTCACTAGAATCATAATTTCTCACACGAATTCACAGACTATCAAACACAGTTCATGAAACATCAGTCCTTTTCTGGCAACTCACTGGCGTTCTCTCAATACTTTTGAATTAGAACATCAATGTCCAGTAAGTACAGACTACCACTCACCTTTGCAAAGCGATTAACAATGCGACTGGAAGGCTGAAACAACAGCCATTAAGGAAAATCTTGCTTTTAACTCTAAACTTGAAGTTTTTGGAAGACGCAGTTACCTCTCAAACCTTGCAATTTCTTAAAAAAACCCACCTCATCAGTACAACTGCCTATGCCACAGTTGGAGATATGATTTCTTCAGTTACTACAGGCCAGAGATTTTTTTTTAATCAGAGCCTGCCTCCTTGCGTCTGCAAACTAACATCTCAAAGTAGTCAAACAGTTAGACTCAAGTAAGTTTTTGACATAAAAAGTTATTTTATTGCCTACCAGTTACATATTTGCCCTTTGCTAGGCAACCAATGCAGCATACTTTTCAGGTAGTCCATTATACCTAGGGAATAAGCTGACCTTTACTGAACCTGAAATAGCTACATACTTAATGACAATGACTAACAAACAATACAAAAATTAAAAAGGTATCATATGCGGAGGAAAGCATTTTAAAATAAAGTGGTAGATTACCGGAGTGCCGGACACTTACATTAAGTGTCTAATCCCTTTAAAAGGAGAATTATTTTGTGAGGTCATATCCTACTAAAAATGAAAAAAAAAACCAACAACAAAAAAATCCCTCGTTTCTTTATTTCTCTACAGTCTGTGTTCTGGGTAGAAGAAATGTTACAACCATGTGAATTTATGGTGCACACTGTCAGGAAAAAAATATATTTTAATTATTTCAATCAATTATGTCCATCTACATAGATAGGGCTAAAAAGGTAACGGTGTACACACAGCATGTACAACTACTGATCATATTCGGCTTTTAATCTGAATACCTAAAAAAAGAGCTTAAGAATGAAGGTTTTGTAAGGATTACACAGGATCACCAGCAATAAACCAGTTTTTAAATTTTTGCAATGTGGAAGTACCACAACAAAAAGTGTTGTGTTATAGTGTGCAAGAACATCAATGTTCAACATTTTATTTTTCACGTGGAGAATTATGTGGCAGCTGAAAAAGACAAATAATCCCTGCTGTAGCTATTTATATTGTGTGAAACAGATTAAAGTTAATTAAATTATAGTTTCTGTAAATCAACATATGCCAGCAATACCAAAAAAGCAGGAGTCCTGCCTTCGCCCCAAGCCACTGTATCTTGTTCCTTTTCTTTGTCTGTGTGGGAACACAGCTGTTTAAGCAGCAGTGAATTGGCCTGGCTGAAAAATAGCTTACTATTGTCTTTCATCATACCATTACATCAACACTGGCTTCTAAAGCCCTCTAGGGTTGGGAATGAGAGGCCAGAGAAGGACTACAGCATTTTCTTTAGGTGCTAAATCTTTCTTTACTGATTTATGTGAGCTTAATGCTCAAAATACACTACACATAAGAGAAAAAAAAATGGTGTATGCAAATAAATCACGTAACTGCCATATAAATTCCCAGCTTTAAGAGTACACCTACAGCACCTATGATGAGAGACAAAAACATTAACAAGAGCAGTAAGCAGTTTCTCTGGAAATTTTATTGCTAAGGTATAGAAAGCAGTATTTTATGTTGCAAACACATCTCGCTGGAGTTCACTTGCTTCCAATCCTCAAATTAATTTGTGTCACAGTTCTTACTATTAGACATATAAAAGTGTAATTTAACTAAAATTAACATAAATCAGAATCTTAGCATCCATATGCCCATACTGCAAACTACTGTGCCATGGAAATGTGACTATTGTGACGGAAGCTTTTTCCTGGGCATGAACCACTTATGGCAGCATTCCAAAGCTATAAACACATCACGGATAGTTACATCCACTAACTAACCCATGATCCCCCTCACAGCGTGGCCGTGTAAGCAGCTTTGGGATGGCACACGGCCTTTCAACACAGGGCGCACTCTGCTGTGCCTCTCCAGCCCCTGGTCCTGGGGCGCGCAGGATTGCAAGGCAGGCCGCAGCTCCTGGGGCACGCAGTGCAGCGTGCCAGGCATGTGCCCGCACAGGAGGCGCGTGGAGAAGCGCCAGCGCAGAGAACACACACAATCCAGGGCACACAGTGTTTTCCTCACTCACTTCCTTCCACACGATGTATTATACCAAACGTATACAGCTGCTCTGAAAACCATTTCAAAGGCTCCACAAAGAGATGCTCACTTTTTTTCAGCGAAGCATCTAATGAGAAGCATTGCTTTAACCCTACATTAATCTGCATTGCTTTCAAAACATTATCTGAAAGGAATCCTGAATTTTTTTTTGTATCCCCTGCTCTACACTTCTAAAAATCTTTTTAGTAAAGCTTTTATTATTCATAGCATATTTTTTGACAGTAGCAATATTAATAATTAATACTTTGGGATTCCATGTAATTATTCCAAACACATGATGTTAAAAATTAATGGTTCATAAACCTTACTTTTGCTTCAAAGCCAGAACTAAATGAAGAAAGAAAAAACAAAAAAAACCAAACCCAAACAAACAAAACTCTACGAAGCAGGAGTACTGCATTTTTGTCAATCCAGATAAACCCATCCACCATGGGAGGAAATAAGTGTCATCAGCAGAACACTGGTGAAAACAAATTCTTCTCCTTTGTGTATTTAAAAAAAAGGATCTGAGCAAGGCTTAACTTGAAAAAGAGGTATCAGTGCTTTTTCCTTTAGGTAATACTGTAATGAAACAGAGACCTCTAGAATACAGTCTTTGCTATATTCAGTAATGAACCAGATGTGCTGAAGTACTCAAATGAAAATAACTTCAGACTACTTAGGACAAAAAAGGCAAATGACTTTACAGAAAATGGTAATTATCCAACACAGGGGTTTTTTTCCTCTATACTAAGATGTAAGTTTCAGATGGCAAAAGACAAAGAAAAGTAGAGAACATACACTAAAACATTTCTGGTTTAAAACAGACTTGTATTTTATCACCTACACTAAATGCATATCTTTTTCTTGTACAGCCAGACAGGGGGTTATATCTGACAGAAAAATACAAAGAAATAAAGAAAAACAAACAAAAAAAGAACCCAGTGCAACTTGACCTAGCTGGTGCTTCCTGTCACACACAGTCACTTGTCCTGTGTTTTTCCAGTAAATAGTGAGCACTACTGACAATGTCCAGTGTTCTAACATGTGGCTACCTCACCTTCCTGGTTGCACATTTCCACGTTAGCACACTATTCCTGTGTAACACAGGAAAGGTAAAATTATTCTTCTGTCACTCATGACAGTTATTTCAGAGCTATCCGAAACCTGAATTTCATGAATTCGTTCTTCTAAATTAAGATCACCTTATGAAGAAAACCCAACAGTTCTCTGTCTATTTTTTATTTCATTCTTCCTGAAGACAAGCCAAGTAAACCTCTTGCATGAGCCAGTATCTCAATAAAAATACCAGTGCTGTGATGACCCATCTTCCTACCCCTCAAGAGCGGGTTGTCAACAACATAAACATACACTTCTGGGGATCGGCTAGCCCTTTACAAGTGTGGCTTAACTGTAACCGGAATTTAAGACTAACAGCAAGCTTGCATTTCTTAATTCACTATGCAAAGTCTTTTAGAAAGGCTCACGGTCCATGCTGACCACCATTAGCTTATAAGCCACACCAGCTTGAAAAAATCTACATATTAATTTGCAAGTTTCACAGTAATGTTTTGCTGTGTTCATTTCAGCGAAAGAAGCAGAAAGAGCAAACCACTCACTCCCTATTGAGAACCCCGAGAAAGTGACAAAGCCTCACTGAGAAGCAAATGAAAGCTTCTGTCAGCACCAGAGATTCTCAAACTCAAAGTACTTATTCAGGGTTACGAAGGAAAGGTCTTTTCGGAGAACAAAAACTCTGAAAGGGTTCTTGAATGTTCCCGTTTGCCATACTTATTAGGACTGTCCCATCAGGAGCACTTTACACGGCGGCGCACAAGCAGGCTGCCGGAACGCGCATTACGGCTGCCAGGAAGCTTTAGCTCGGCAAGCCCGGAGCGGAGCAAAGGCGGGAGGGGCCGCAGCGGCAGCCGAGGCACACCGCGACCACCCCGCACCGCCCAGAGGTGGGGCTTCCCCCGCGCCCGCGTCTCCGCGCGTCCNTGTCCGTCCGTCTGTCTGTCTGTCCGTCTGTGTGTCTTTGGGGACCTACGGCCTCAAACGCCACCTGCGTGGGCTCCTAGTGCCTGGAATGCGTCCCACAGCAGCCGTGGGGAAGGGCTGCAGACTTCGGGGCGGTCGGGGCTGCTCCCTGGCCCAGCGGTGGAACGTCAGCCTGGCCCCGGCTGAGCAGTGACGCCCTCCCCATGGCTTCTGCCTCCCTTCCTTAGGCTGGCCAGCCCAAAGAGCTGTGCAGACCGGGCCTCTGGAGCTACACCTGCAAGTAAAAGCCCTTCTCAGATTGAAACTTCTTCTCCCTGGGCTGCGCCGAGGCTTACCAATGTCCGTGAGGCCCTTGGCGCCTGAACTGTGCCTTTACTTCTGGGCCAATGCCCTTCATCCCTAAAAACTCTTGTCTGCAAAAATCAGATTACTTACCTGGTATGCAACTAGCCAATAAATACACCCTCAAAAGAGACATTGATTATTCATATCAGAGTTGTGCAAGCCTGGCTGTTGGGGGGTATTCCATAAATCAAGCGCCCCAACTATCAACGCTTTAAAATTTATACATTTTAGCGAACAAAGGCTACAGGTTACATAGTCCTCTTATTAATTAGTTTTCTGTCTTCTGTCAGTTAGTGACTCTCTTGCTTCTTAGGCTAATTTGTGAGCATGTTTAGTCTTCCTCATTTGTGTCGCTGAGTTTCGTGGGTCACTGGTCCATGAGCTGGTGGCCAGGATCTCCCCCTGCCAGAACTGCCTTTTACCCAGTTGGAGCTGATTGCAGCACAGTTGCTGAGTTGCCTTGTTAGTTCCTTCCTTGTGAGTTCTGTCAAATGGCCCTGTAGCCGGTAAATTCTGCATTCATTGTGTCAACTATCAGTGGGCATCCTTCTTCCCAAGCTTTGTTAACCTCCCCCAGGGTCTGAGATAGATGAAGGATGTCAGGCTCTTCCTCTAAACCTGGCAAATGTCACCCTGATTTTTCCAGCCTTCTTTATTTCTCACAGTTTCATAGTTCTTAGGTTGTTTCTCATGCACAGGTGTTACAAATAGAAGCAATGTTTTTCTTAATTCAAAGTAGTTTACATTCTTTGTATTAGAGATATGGACAGCTGATGGACAGTTGTCTTGACCAATGGGATGGGGAGAGGTGTCAACCTTCTCCCCCAGTCCCTGGCCTTTGTAGAAATACTATAAAAGTGGAGTCAGATCTTTTAATAAACAGTTCATGCCTTCTCACCAAAGTGAGTGTGTGTGTGTGTGTGTGTGTATGTGGAACAGCGACAGGCAACCAATGTAAACCTGGTAAAAAAAGCAATTCTACTAACACGTGATTTGTTTTTCTAACACTTGGACATCAGTTAAAGCTTGCTTGTTAGCTACTGTCTGTTTTCATGGATTAAGTCTCCCTTGTTGATTAAGCTTGAAAGTATTCAAACATTAAACATCAAAGAAAATCCTTTCTTAAGAAAATTTAACATATTCCACATTTTGCAATACTACCATGGCCAGGCTAATAGGACTGGGCTGTTTCCTGGCGGCTGTCAGAAAGTCTGTCAGCCCTGGAACATGCATCTCGTAAGGATCACCACTTCCCAGATAACTTTTTCTCAGAGGAACCACCAGGGATTTCTGGTTTTGCAGAGAGGGGATAAGAACAGCGAAAGGAATGTGAACTGTTGAAGCAAAATGTTTCAAATGGATCTCACAAGTTATTGCAATATAAATTAAATTAGTGTCTATTACCTCATTCTGATGGCATAGTTAAAACTACTTTTAAATTTCTTTTAGGTAGCCCTTTTGCCAAACCTCTTCTTGATCTCAAAGTGTCTGTTTGCAAAGGAGGAGAATGTCCATGCTCCAAGGCATAAAGAAAGGTGTGTGTTGGAGGGAGGCACGGGGAAGGAGAGGTGGCTGCATTGTCTCTTTGCTGATGTGGGAGTGTGCCAAAAATGGAACAGAGGGGAAATGATGTCTGAACAGATGAGAAGAATCCATGAAAGGAACAGAACAAGGAGTGGTTACAGGACTGTGTGGGATGCTGTGGTGCTATACTAGAAGCTGGCTGGCCCAGAGCAGCTATACCTTTGATGTAAATGCAATCACATCACAATTACAGCTCTTTGTTAAATGAGAACTGAAATGGTCATGATGTCTGACTAGAGACAAAACTGATTGCAAACACATGAGCTGGGGATTGCTTTGAGTGCTATCTGTGAAAATTAGGTGGCTAGAGTATGGTGGAAAACAATGAAAAAGTCAAAGAAGCACTTACAGTGTGAACCTGATGTAAGCAACAAAAATGCTTCCTCAGTGTTCTGGGAGACAGGACTTCATGTTCACTGTGTAAAGAAATAGAATTGAATCAGGGAATCCCCAAGTGTATGATATAATTCCTTTCTTAATGGCAAAAAGGAAAAAAAACCCTTCAGGATCATCTCAAATACTTGCTAAGCATTTGAGCAAAAATCAGCTCAATGCTAAGAAATGCATGAAGCATATCAATCTCAGAGGGAGTAAGGGTGGAAGGAAGCTGGTAGAAAACAATGTAAATGAGGATGAAAGTCGTGGGAGTTTGGAAAACTAAGCAAAAGAAAAGTTTAGAGACACTTGAGAATACAATGAGCGTCAGGAAAACAAATGGCAAATATAGGAAAGGGAAGTGTTAGCATCCATGGGGAAATGATTTCTTTACATGGACATATTATCTCCATCAGCGTGTTCCAGAAACTAATGGCAGAATCAGATACAGAAAAACCTATGCACTAAAAGGCAATAATGCACCTTTTTTTTTTTTTTTTAATTTCACAGAAAATGCAGAAAAAAAAATTCATAGTGTATCCGATTTGAAAGAAGGAAAATTTTTAAAATGTTCCAGAATTTGACCACAAAGAGAAAGGCCATGGTGGTGGGTAACCACCACCAAGCTCCTAAAGCACTCCAGGGATCCTCAGGCAGTCCCATACCAGTACTTGTTCTTCAAGGCTCTTGATGGTAACAAGGACTTAAAGAAGTCCTGAGGGCTTGGGGGGTCTTGGCACTCTTCTAACCCTTCTGAAGTGTTTGGAAATTTACAGAACAGCAAGCAATGACATATTAAGCACCAGGGAAAATACTGACAAGGTTATGATTCAGTTGTTTTATTATTATACAAATAACTATTATTATACAAATAACTGATGAAGTGGGATTTGTGTACCATTGGTAACAACTATATCAGCACATGAAAGTAAATTCTTTTTCTTAGTAGTTCTGTGTCACCCTGATTTTTTCAGCCTTCTCTTCTGTTTCACAGTTTCATGTTTTGGGTTCTTTCTCACACTCTGGTCTGTAAACACAGCCAATGTTATTGTATAGTTTCAAGGTAGTTTACATTCCTGTTCTTAAAGATATGGACAGCTGATGGACAGTTGTCTTGACCAGTGGGATGGGGAGAGGTGTCAACCTTCTCCCCCAATCCCTAGCCTTTGTAGATATACTATATATTGAGTCAGACTTTCAAATAAAGTAGAGTTTTTATTTCATGCCTTCTGATCAAAGGGTAAGTGTGTGTTTGTGTGTATGTGACAAACTGCGTCAGTTCTGTATACTGTGCTTTTTAAAAATAATTGTATTTTTACCTGAGATTACAACTTTCAATTGGAAAGAATAATTCCAGATGGATATTGACATATACAGTGAAAAATTAAACATGTATCAACCAAATAACATGGCATTTTATGCAAGCAAGAAGTGAGTACAGTGATTTTTATTTCATTTACGATGCTTGCAAATATCAAATAACTAGTTTATTATTGCATAAATCTGATACGTTTGACTGGACATCTATTTAAGACAACATATAACTTATTTCCATAGGGAAAAAGAATATTATTGCTTTAATATAGCAAATGTATTGAAATATATTGTCTTGTTCTTGATCAGCATATTAAAAAAATCACACATCTAGTTGTAGACCACTTTGTTTTAAATGGCCCAGATTCAATAAAATCCAAGACACCTAAAACTTGCTATTGCATTTATTTAGTAGGTTTACTTTTGTGAGTGAGAATTACAAGGCTGTGATAATTCAACTATGTTTGGGACTTATTAACTAACACTTGATGGTAAAACATTTGGTAAGAATTTTTCCAAAATTTTCTAAATATTTCTGAAATGACCCAAATTCTATTATCAGGATCTCAGCTTTTTATGTTTGAAAAACAAATGGAAAATGGCTGATTGCTATTATTGCTATTTGTAGATATTTTATAAAGGAAACTACCTCCTCCTTTCTTTCTGATTCTGAAATCTGTTTTATTTCCTTTATCTCACTTCAGCACAAGGAAATCACTTCTAAATTTAATATGTGTATTAGCTCTTAAGAAGAAGCTGCTGCACACAAAAACATCTGATGCCTATACTTAACCAAATACACTTACTGCATAGAATAATTCTAATATTCAGAGTTCTTTTTTTCACTGTTATTCTAGCAGCTTTGGTCAGAGCAAGAAAAAGTTAGATGTGACACAAACAGCAGAAAACTGTGGGCCCAATTCTGCAGTCACACACAAGCAAAATGCATTGAAATCAAATCATGATTGGGCCTAGGAAAGGCTTTTCTCCAAGATTTTATTTTGACAATTTTAAGCTGCTTATGCAAAATTGTTAAAAGCCCTTTTCCTCCTTCAAAGTGTGATCGTACTAAATTGGTAAAAATCTTCTACATGGTAAGCCAAAACATAATGAGGCATTGCAGTCGGCACAAAGAATACCATACTACTCTTTCACTTTCAAAAGGAGATGCTGAGCCAGCAGGTGACAGTAGCTGAGCCTCTGCAAAGTAAGTTGGTATCCGTGGATACGTTGTCACCACAGCCTAACCAGATGCAGGTTGCATCTCAGTGGTATTTCATGGGAAGATGCTCAAGTGCGTTCTGGTACCCAGAGCGTATCCACTATTATTGCTCAATTCTCAAGCCATAAGAACATGTAAGAAATTTGCTATAATTTTTCCTGGAAGGGCAATGACCTTATTACCTCCAATGGCATGTGTTCAGAAAAGCTGTGAATAGAAGTATGTTTATAAATAACCTTCTCCTCACACACAGACACTCCTCTGGAAGCAGAACTATCATAGGCTGCAGGTCATGAAAATGTGTTGCTCTTGGAGATCTTAATGCCTTTGACCTTGACATGGAAACAAAAACTATTCTCATAGTGTGCAGGTTTTTAGATGAGGAGTTTATGTCAAATGACTATTCTGCCTCAGTAATCATGAGTGTGGTTCTCTTCTGCAGCACTATATAGAGGACAGGAGATGTTTTATGCTGTGGTTTGAAATCAGTTACAAAACTGCAGGTGGACAGAGCAGTAAATGAGTGCAAGTGGCTGACATCACTGAGTTTTTAAGAAACCTAGCCTTCTACATGAGATCTCAAAAATTTCAGCAACGCACAAGATCACTGTAATCACAGTAAATGTGTACATTGCAATAAGAAAGATTGTCTTTTCAAAGTGCTCTGGCACCATGCACCGGGTAATGTTAAACTTCTTTTCAAGTGCTCCCACATCACACATGTAGATTGCATTCACTTTGAAACCAAAGAGCTGAATCTGAAGCCAAAAAGCCACAACTTCAAGGACAATCCTTAAGAAAACAGAGAAGATATAAAAACCAGTGTAGGATGATTTTTGGAGAATATCTTCCTGTTTGATGCTCTTACAAGCAGCGTAAAGGTGAAAAAAGGCTCCAGGTACCAGTACAATCACCAGCTGTAATGCCCAGAATACCTAAAATGGAGTAGAAATGTAACTGTCAGATCATTTACGACTGCTTTGGAACAGCTAAAACACATGCATATGGGAACATTTTGCAAGTCTGTTTTTAATATAAATCAAATGTATAAAAACTTAGATGACTATAAAGGTGAAAAACAGTCATGTTTTGATTTGAAAAGTTTAGTTGGGTTCTGAAAAGGACAGGAAGCACAGCTCCATATTTAGTCACAGATAAAGGGATATTTAAATGAAAATATTAATGAGGAAAAAAAAGCTAGTGATAATTAGCCTAGTCAGTTGGTACTTATATGAAACAATCATGTTTTAATTTTTGCAGTTTACATTCTTTGCATTGGATTTTTACCATGAAAAAAAATAAGAGAAAAAAGAATTACCTGAGGAGTTATAGGTCTGAACTGGTTGTAACAGAAAAGATTAACTTCTCTCTTGTCTGGGTCGCAGCTGAAATGCAAGGCCTCATTTCCATAAACAGCAAAGCCCAAAACACCAAGGAAAAACATTCGAATTGAGCCAAAAAAGAGAGTGTGGAATTGTCCAATTACTGTTGGCGGCCTGAGCTGCAAACCAGAGGATTCATTCGACATAAAAAAACAAAAATGAACAGTGTTATTGTTGGAGGTCGACTTGCTCTTTTTCATTACCCAAAATATTTTATTCTACTTGTTTTAAAGGAGACACTTTGCCTATGAAGGGTGCAGTAGCTCTCTAACAAAATAATGTCTTACAACATTTTATTGTTCCTACTAACTTTATATAAACGTTAATTTGTCTAGCACTTGCCAGTTCATTTGTTTCACTGCCTTTATCTGTATTCCGCTGCTGCAGAAGGCGCCAGACGGAGCTGAGCGCTTCGACCCAAAGGCTATTCGTTTTGCTGTTGTCCTGATTCATTCACATGATGTCAGGTGATGGCAAAGCACGGACCGCCGTGCCACCATCAAGCCTCACCACGCTTAGAACCGTACTTATTCCCGCAAATTAAAGTTCAGCTTCCCCAAAGGGGCGGCTGTCGCCCCGCTC
>WBMY01002464.1:130356-158371 GCA_013397315.1 Donacobius atricapilla | reverse complement strand
CCGCTGCCCCTGCCCCGCTGGCCCACGCCGGCCTTTCGCCGCCGCCCCGGGGTACTCGCTGTTCCCACCATCACCCCGCCCGGCCGCGGAGCCGCTGCCCGCCCCGGCCCCCATCCACGTCCCTCTCGGGGCTGCCGCCGGGGGGAAGAGTCGGGACCCAGCTAGCCGGGGCATCTAGAGTTTACCAACTTTTTAACTAAGTCCAATAAAAAAGGGTGCAGCAGGACTTGGAAGCTGTAGATCCACGATCCTGAATTCAAAGAAACAGAAATTGAATTAAAACAGATAATATTACCCTCTTCAAAATTGCTGCAAATAACTTAATGGCAATAATTGCTGCTAGTAATTTGCCAGCGTACTCAGTATGTGGAGTTGAAGCAGCTCCAGAAGAGCTGTGCTTGCGAGTCCGTACATATGCCAGGCACTCCTGCTGGTAAACTGCTGCAAGGAAATACTTCAACTCAATAGTCTGAACCCAGTGGGAGTTTTATAACATGGAGAGTGGAAGGATGGAGATAGGAAACCAGTAAAGGGGAAATGCTAATTTGTCATTCACTCACTGGTACGCAGTAGTTTATTTGGCGTGTTCAGGAAAGTGAAATCCAGGCTACCCAATCCAGAGAGGGGCAGTTACTCTTTTGCCGCTAAACTCAAAGGAGAGCCTCCCTTGTAACTGGCTGCAGCATGACTTCAAGCTAATGTATCAAAAAACATAGTTCCCTCTGTCATGTAAGCTCATAGGCATGGAAACATAGGCAGAAGAAGGCAAGTGATGGGAATTGGTGTTCATTTCATGTATGGATTTAGGTGTTCTGTCTCTAAAAGGTGCCTCAATGACTGTATTAATGACATGGTTGAAGTAACTGTAGTAAGACATCAGAACATGCTCTGCAAAGGAAACCCACCCTGCATCTACTGAAGTAGGTAAATTACAAAGAAGGTGAAAAGTGCATGTTATTTACTACAGCTTCTAGCTCAGGAAGTTAATTAAATGTCTGTCTCCTGGCATACTGTAAAAGGTGCTGGATCGGTAGCACTTAGACTAGGTTTCCAAACGTTCTTAATGCAATCTGCTGCTCTGCTGCATAGAGAGAATGCTGAGGTTTGTGTATGTCAAATGAACTAAAAGAAATAATGTCTCACAGTGGTGTGTGATCTGCAATAGAGTACTGTGGTTCTCAGTGTGGTGATTAATCTTCACCAAAATGCAGTGATTTTGGTTGCAGTGAATTGTTTTTCAATACATATGGAGCTTAATTATCATCCAAATTCAATTCTAGTGTTCCCACAAAATGACTAATTTAGTTCAGCATATTTATAATCAGTAATATTTCAATAATTATTTTAAAATGTAAATTACCTATTGAAAATCTGCTGTTGAATGTACCTCAAAAAATAGTTGCATTTGTATTTATTAGGATCTCTTTAAATAGAAATGTTTAAAAACACAACAGAAAAACTCAACAACTCCTAGTTTCTAAATGGAGATAGCTCTTTCAAAGCTTTTTATTATGCTTGGTATAGTAGTGATTATTTGCACATTAATTGATGAACATGAACCCATGAAGTCTGGTCAGCATTTGATTCCACTATAGATAGAAACAATATTTCAGAACACATTTTGGGTAAAAAATCCGCACTGTACAAATACTACTTTGTATCTTTTTATTTTTAGGTGAGAATCACATGATTACTTACCTGACTGGACTGTCAGGGTCAGTCAAAAGAATCAGTAACAATATAGAAACTTGGATCTCTGTCCTGTGATAAAGGTTATAACAGAAGACTTAGCTGGCAATGCTCTGATTTTTTTTCTAGGAACATATAAGGAATCCAGCTGCATTGAAATAATAAAAAAAATTAATTCTGGAGAGGTTGTCAGATAAACCAAATACAAACCCCATGGGCGTCTGCAGTAAAACCCCACGGAGTGTGATGAATGGGCCCACAATAAAACTGTCACTTTCTCTGAAATGGCTCCAGTGTCATGTGAGCTCAAGCACAGGAATCCCATTATCTTCATACTAGGAGGAACTGATAGCAATGTTTTTCTTTCATCACGTGTGTTCAATAATATGCTTTGTAACATCACATTAGGAGGATAACTTGAGATAGAATTACAGTAAGCTGGCATTGTGCAGTCCTTTTGAGCACAGTCTGCCGAGGGAACTCAAGCCATTCCTTGGGACTTCCTTGACAGAAAATCATTATTTGTTTTGAATCTGTAAGAGCAGCTGTCTGTTAGTTGTCATGGACAAATGGGATGGAAGATGTTGGTATCACATTTGTTTCTAAGTGAGTCTGAAGCCGGGATTTTGACTCCAGCTTGCAACTCAGCGGTGTGCTCTTTAGCCTTTTAATGAGTTGAAGTCCTACTGAATGAATATGGTAAAACAAATGGAATCTAAATGCATGCATAAAGCTACAGTTGTGCTTAGAGGGATGACCTGTGTGTTTAACATTAAGCACCCAATTCATTGCTTTATTAACGTGGTTAAATATAATGGCACTTGTTATCCTCATGCCATGAATAAAACCAGCACCATGAAAATGGTACAAAAAATTGATTTGGTATCAGTAAGATAAGGTTTTGTTTCCAAAAGAGAACTTGCATGAATTGGAGGAAGCCACTTCTGCCAGCTTTCCAGCTTTGTCTAGTGCTGGAAGCGCCTGAATTTCCATTTTGGTTTGCAGAGTTCCCTCCATCAAAATAAGAAAGCCTCTATTAAAGTAGCAAGAAAAAAAACATGAGTAACTTTAGGCTATTTCACATTTGACTCCCTGAAAGAAGTCACTCTCTGCTACAATGCATGCCCAATATTTCCGGCTATATCTACAGGTGTAATGTGTGATATTACAAAATTTATTGAAGGTTTGGTTCCTAGTGCTCAGTGTTTAAAATCAGGTAGTATTTGTTCCTTGGTTGCTGCTTTGTTTCTTTTTAAATTTTGACTGATCATCAGGCCTTCAAACATGATCACTTCCAGGGCTCCATGTAACCCAGTTTTCATTTAATGTGCAAGGACACATAATTAATTAAAGACTACTTAATGCAGGTAGTTTTGGTGGTAGATATACTTGGCTCTTCATGGGACTACACGTTGTGATGTGCAAATCTGAAATTAGTCTTGGAATTATCAAGTGCCTTGAGCTGCACCAAGAGTGTTTTTTCCCGTCAGACCCACTTCTCGCTAGAGGGCGTTTGTGAGATGTGTGGAGTTCCTCATTCTTACATGAACTGATAAAGAATCCCTACATTTGGGAATTACTGATGAAGTGGGTTTGCCTCTCACGTTTCCAAGTTGTTGTGGTTTCTGCCCTATGGTGTTGTGCTCTCAGATGCACTCCATCTGTGGTGGTTGATTGTGCCTGTGGAGTTTCTTTTCCACTGGTGAGATTCACCTGTGGCACTCTCTCCCTTACTCATGTGCCAAGTACTGTGTCAGAGCTGCACAATGGAATTGTCTCTAGGCTGTAATTTGAAATAACATCTAAAGACATGGGTGGACTCTTGTTTGAAAAGAAAATGATGAACAGTTTGTGTGTGGAAATCTGAGTTCTGACCGGTTTATGTCAGGTTCTGTGGATCTTGCCCACACATGCCTTTTTACCTCTGCAGGAAATTATATTCATACTGGTTGAGTGTATTCCATTGACTTTACACAGGCATCTGATGAACATTAGAAGCACAATCTAGCTTTCTGTTTTCCCTGAGCTGGAGGCACTCACTTTCTTCAAAGTTTATTTCCTTGCTGTTAGAGTTCTAAAAAATATGGAGTAGATAAAATCAAGTACTGATAAAAATCAAGAATATAAATTTCCACTGAAAATGTTTCTAATTCTTCAATCTTAGGAATTCCATCCTGTGGACTAAGGGACAGAAAAAAAATCAGTAGGATAGAAGAAATTTCCCTGGAAGGCAGCAGTAGGAGTGGTGGTGTTGCGCAACAAAAAGCGAGGGGTCTCACCTCTCTCCATGCAAACTGCAATAAGTTTATATCAATACAAGTTTTTAAAGTGTTCTTTTGTTGATATTCATGCAAAAAGACTCAACATCCTATTGTCCCAAGAAATATCAATATTAAAGACATGTTGAATTTAAACTATTCTCCCAATGGGAATCATATTGTCTATTAATATATAAACCCATTTTCAAACAAATTAGCAAATGGACCATACTCCCAGAGTTAAACTCACAGTGTTAAAGACTTATATTGGATCTAGCCAAGGGGAACCAGAAAGAGTGATTTGGAGTGTTAACAGAAACATGACTATTGTCGATCTTAGAAAATTTCACGTATGCTCAACAAAGTAGAGGGTCACAGCAATTTATATAAATATGTGAGCCATCAGTAAACTTGTCTCAGAGGGAACATAGTTGAATTTAAAACCGTGTGGAGGAAACTTGATCAGCAACAAGAATCACCTCCAGAGGAGCTCTGTGATGATTCTGATGAGCTGCTTAGTGGTAAAAGTGAAGTATCCAGCCTGATCCTTTCTGAGGCCTGGCACTGATTGGGTTCAAACAAGTTACTCAGTATTATATGAATCAGTAATTTACACAATTTTAACACATTTATATATTTAGGGATGTGAGAAGAGTCACAACGATCAATGAATAGATACAGAGAGGTGTGGTTTTTAAGCAACATTTTTTTATAATCTTAGTAAAGGTTTATTTAAGAAAAAATCGCTGATTTAATTCCTACACTAGACAGCATGTCATGGACAGGCCATGCACAGGCGACATGCTTTGCTTCTGATAATTTCAGTGGTCAGACTCTCCATAGACATGCCATAAACTCATAGAGCATCAAGAGAACTGCTGCAGTAACATGAACAAGCTACTTCTCTACAAGCTCATGAATGCTCTCTTTTGAGAAAAAGAAATAAAGGAATCAGTCTGCAGAGCATGTTGCTGGCAAATGCTGTTTTTCTTCTGCCTTAACATTTTATCTTGGAAACTTTAGTACAACGGATCTGCCTGTCTTCCAGCATATTTACATTCATGGCTTCGGCTGGAAACAGATGGAGCTGTTTGGAAAGCCTATACATGTGCAGACACTCAGAAGCAAAAGACATTACCTCACTGAAAAGCAAGAAACATTAGGGGCAAATTCTACTCTTCGAAGAGGCAAACAAAATTCATTCTTCACTGTTATACTATTTGCAGAGTAAGTCATGGATAAAACACATCACCTGTACCCCTTCCCACAGTCGAGCCCACTGTGAAATGCAGTTGCACAAATCAAACCTTTGAACACAGCTGGTGTCTTTGAGTAGGATTTTTTGCAGACCCGCAGCAGGATGTCAGGAACAAAATCTCTTCATTCTCACGCCCCTCGCTCCCTGCCACTCTGCATTTCAAAGCACTGTGGTTTCACCTGAGTGAGATGAAAGTGACGAATAGGACGAATGGCCGGAGGCGATCCCGCGTTCCGGCCGACGTGTCGGACAGCTCTCCGGTTTGCCGGGCAGAGCCCGGCGGGGCTGCTTTGCAGCGGAGAGCGGCGGGGACAGAGGCTTCCCTCTCCCCTCCCTCTCACCGCGTCGTCCCCGTGGCGCTCAGGGGCTGGGACCCCGCGGGACGGGGCCGGCGGCGGCTGTGGGACCCGCTTCTCCCTTGGCCGCCGGCTGCGGCTCGGCCGGNCCCCGGGGACGCGGGCAGGTGGCGGCCGTCCCCACAGCGTTCCCTGCCGTCCCCAGGCTCAGGATCTCCTGCCCACCGGGAAAAGCTTGTCCGGAGAGCCGAGGGGCAGCGCGCGGGAGTTTTTATTTCCCTCCCCGGCCCCTGCGCCGGCGGACATTCCTCTGCATTTCTCAAGGGAGAAAACTCATCAAAGAAGGGGCAGGAAGAAAGGCAGTAGAGAAGGAGAAGAAAGCTGATTGATTTGCAGAGAGGTGAAGCTTTCCTGTGGCTCCCACTGCACTTTGCACTGGAGACCTTCAGCCCACGCGAAGCTGGAGGATGGAGCCAGAGCCCCTGCCCCAGCTCACAGCAATGCCCCTCGGGGAAAATGTGAGTGTCCACCTGGTGCCCGACACACCCCTGCTGTCCCCGGGGAGAGGCACGGCCATGTTCATCATCCGCTGTGTGATCCCTTCACTTTACCTGCTCATCATCACTGTCGGCTTGCTGGGCAACATCACCCTCATGAAGATCTTCATTTCCAATAGTGCCATGAGAAGTGTGCCCAACATCTTCATCTCCAGCCTCGCTGCTGGTGATCTGCTCCTGCTAGTGACCTGTGTGCCTGTGGATGCCTCCCGGTATTTCTCAGAAGAGTGGCTCTTTGGGGAAGTAGGCTGCAAGCTCATCCCTGTCATCCAGCTGACCTCCGTTGGTGTCTCTGTCTTCACCCTCACTGCCCTCAGTGCTGACAGGTAGGAAAGCTGGGCTGCTACCTCAGCTCTCTGCAACTTGGGCTGAGGCTGGATGAAAGGTAAAGCACCTCTTTATGTAAGGTATCCCTGGTTTGCCCCCCTCCTCATTCCAACCTGTGATGTGCCCATGCGTCTTCTTCCCTCATTGACAGATGGCAAGTGGTACTAACTGAAGTTAAAGGGTATCTGGGAATGGCTGTGCCTGGCCAGGGTGTCAGCTGCAAGAATTGAGTTTAGCCTTGTCTTCTGCACCTCTGGGATGGTCCTGTAACAGTCCGTAGATTGAAATTTTATTCATTAGAGTAAGGTTTTAGATGCCAGATACGACCCTTGCCAAATCACAGTGTTGTGTCAACAGGCAGTGAGTGACTTAAACCAAGTTAGGCACAGATGTATTTTTAATCAATTTATTTCTTTCTACTGAGAAGGTGTATACATGTGGGTGTGTATGTGTGTCTGTGCTTTAGTAGAAGAGCAGGTTACCAGAGGTGACTGCCAGAATTGGTTTCACGTCTGGGAATTCAGGGACACCAAATTGCTCTATTTTAATTGTCAGTCTTAGACCTTTGTCCAAACTTTTCTTATTACTTTCAAAAGTTCTAGAAATGAAGGAAAAGAAGAGAGGAAATACTCTGAAACAAACCAGAAAGTAACACTTTTATCTCGAGTACTTCTCAAATTAGGAAGAAACAAAGAGCTGGATCCCCAGTTTTTCCTCCCAATTACTGTGAATGGGTACTTAAGGAATTTATAGCAACCGATTGGCTGTAGGAGACTATGCTTTGGCTCTGAAAGACAAAATCTTGTAGTGTAATTGCAAACTTAAATTATATGAAATTATCTTTTTTTATCTTAGCAAATTTTTTTGGCAAGAAATGAAAATGTTTAATTCCTTCTCCGTAGAAATTCTCCCATTTTCTTTTATTGGGTTTTGAACGGAGCCACTGCATTATACTGGGGCATGATGTGAAGAGCTGGGTTTAGAAATATATCTTCACAGTTAGAGTAATGTTTCTTTGAAACTTTTAATCCTTTATTTTCTTTAATAGACTATGACTATTTTTTTTTTTTTTAGCTAATTCAGTCAATTGTTTGATTTCACTTGAGGGTAGTCTTCAGTGAACATTAATTTCAGTTCTGTTTGAATCAGGACCTAAAATATTTGTCTATAAAGACTGTACTTGTGAAAATGGATTATGGTTTTGAAGAAGAGCTTGCAGAACATACCTTAAAGTGAACACCTGTAAATCTCTGATTACCTCAGTTAAATAGTATTTCAAAATCTGTCCTTACAGATCCAAGGAAACCCTGCAGTTCTCTTTCTGCTCTATTTCCATTCCTTAATATCTCATGGTGTACATCTTATTTGAAAAGGGAAGAAATTAGTGGAGATCATCTCTCTGGAGAAATGTAATGTGAGGGAATGCTAGTGATTTAATGTTTAAGGATACACTCATATGCTTTTTATATAGCTTTGAAGCTTTTATTGTTTGATTTTTCCAGGTAATTTTATATCCTTCTTTTTATATCAGTAAAGAGTCAAGGATTTATAATACTGGCTCTATTTATGCTTAATGCATCTAGAATTGCACATACAAAAAACCAGTTACAGTTTGCATGCTGAGACCAAACAAGCTTATAATAAACACATTTCTCTAGCATTTTGGACTCCACAGTATATGCCAATGTCCGAAATGGTTATACTAAGAATTTACAATGTTTCTTTAACCTTTGTAGTCTTATTTCAGGTTACTGAGAACAAAAAACTTTTGTTTTCCTGTCAGAAGATCTTCCACTGACTTCAGAGACCAGTCTCCTAGGGCCCAGGAGACTGCTGAGTGAAGGTGGCTGAACTTTCAGTGCTGTCTGGGTTGGAGTCAAATTTATGGTCTTTGTACTTGTGTTGAACTAGAGGGGAGGCAATGGTGTGGGGGGGTTTCTGTGACACTAATCATATTAAAACGTGTTGTAACTAGATCAGCTGTGGGTGGTTATGCTGGCAGATCAGAAGTGTTGGCAGCATCCTGCACCCAAGAGGTGCTGAGGAGGTGAGGGCTGGCTGGGGGCAGTGTTTTCTCCAGATAAGTCAATCTAGGGAAGGATGTTAGCAGTTCATAGGCAGTGACATCACCAAGAGGACCCCATTATAATCCAGTGTCTATCTGGTCTGGTACACAATGTCTTCTTAGTGGCCCCTTCTTTCACAGATGATGTTCAAAGTACATTTCAATATAAGATAATTAAAGCCCTTCCTGCTTTTTGCTCCTTGTAACCATGAGACTGTATAGAATGCCAGACAGTGATTATACCAAAGAACAGATTCAGGAATATTTACGAATTTTTGGAGCATGCCTGTGTAAGTTAGGATAAGGGAGGTTGTCTTGGTTGCCACAGTCTAATTAACACTTACTATATATATGGAAATTCTGCATGACAATTTCCTCATGTGTGATAGATATAACAGAAGTAGCTACAAAAGCTACAAAATCTGAATGATTGTTGCCAACAAACTGTAGGAAGAAAAAGCAGTACTTTTACTCCTACTACAAGTAAAGTAGTAATAAAAGTAGTAGTAGATAATTGCATAAATATATTTATATATATTTATATATTGCATATTTTTTTTTTCTAAAGTTGCTTTATTTCATACAGATTTTTTTGTCACAGTAGTCCTTCTCAGCATTAGTAATGCTTTCAGTGTGACGACCATGCACCTTTTATTTGGAAGCTTCATTATCTTGTATTGAGATTATCTGACTTTTAATTTGGGGATTTTTGTGTTTGTGTACAAATGTAATATGTAATTTTTAACAATACTTTCCAGACTTCCCTTCCACGCAGATGGAATTTAGCAGCATATCTGCCTAAGGCATCCCCATCTCCCCGTATCTGCCCATCCCCACCACAGGAATAGCAGCTGGTTCTTCCCCCCCTGGAGCTCCTGGGGGTCTGGCTGCCAGGAGGGGGGAGTGGTGCCCTGCTGCAGCCCCACATGTGTGGGGGCAGAGATGGGTGGGAGGTCAGTGGTGAAGGAGGAGATGGTGGCAGCAGAGATGATGCCATGGTGGTACTGGTGGTGCAGGGTTTTGGTGTCAGAGCAGGATGCAATCTCCCTCTCCTACAGGGCGGCGAAGGCAGCACAGGAGCTGAGCCAGCTGTCCCTTCTCATTGCCATGCAGGAGATATGTAGGGACAGCAACCCTGCCCTTCATGGCCACTGAGTTTTCTCTATTGTGGAGAAACCAGACAACCTCTAAAAACCTTAATATTTCTCTTGTTTATAAAACTGAAGAAAAAAGAGAGGGTGAGTAACAGAAACAGAAAACTTGGATGACAAATGAGGAAAAGAAGAGGGCTGAAAGACAAAAATGTATCAAGAAAAAGATGGGAACTAAGGGGAGTGTAGGACAGAAGACTCCCAATAGCACTGAGCACACCCTGAAAGTGCCCAGAGCTGGTGCAAGATGGCCAGGGATGTACTTCCTAAAGATGTGGTGGGATGAGAATTGGGAAACGGGGCCGTAATGAGCTTGTTTTCCAGGGTTAGTCTTGGCAAGGGCTAATGGATGTTGATGAGAAAGTCTTGGCTAGGACTAATGGATGCTGATGAGAAAATCTCAGGACTTGGTGTGGTCTTTGATAAGGAGGATAAAAATAAGGAGTGAGAAGTGTTTGCCAGAGGGACTGCAGTATGGCACATGAACAAAATGTGTGCCAGTGTCTCCTTACTGCAAAAAGGGCAGAAGCCAGGCATGAACCTAACTTCAACCATCCAATGAGCTTGCTCAGTGCTGCACAAAGTGTTTTTCCAATTTTTGTCAATGATGAACCATATATTTATCTCAGAAGGCAAACTGGACCCATAGGGCTCCTTATCTTTTTCTCAGGGTGAGGGATCTTGCTGTTTTGTGCATGGGAAGGAGTCTAGGTAGGGTAAGAACATAAGTGGGGAGGTATGGTGTTTCCAGGATGCTTTTCAGAGTTAGAGGTCTGGATGGCATTTTAACCTTGGTGTGGACAGCTCAGGGTCAGTGAATTAAGACTGGGCGCTACAATGTGCGCCTCCGGCATTACTGCATTATTGTGTGGTACCCACAAAATGCCAAGATATCTGGAGTGAATAGCCTTTGGATGAATAAATAGTAGCCCCTTCAAACAGCTTTAGATTTGTCCCACTTGGTCTTTCCTTTTCTCTTTAACTCTCATTTATGCCTCATTTTTAAAGTGATCTGTAAAAATAGGATTAAGTTTAATTCTTTGTTTTCCTACACCGAATTTTGTTTCTAATGAAAGATTTAAATGTGTTAGCTTGAACGCAGTTCTGCTGCACTCTAATGGAGACAGCAAAGCTGAACTCACCCCACTACAATTGGAAAAGCATTGTATTGCCTTTCTTCCTGACTAATATGACATAAAGACACACCTTTGATGAGACAAGTTCTTGATTAACAGGTAACAGTTTCAAAATTTAAATTCATACTTAAATAGTTAAAGGTAGTGCCTGAGATACTTAAAATGTATTCTATAAATTTGCATAGCTAAACTATTTGTTGCTTCTATTTTTTTTCTTTATTTGTTTTAGATTTGGAAGACTGCAATCTGGATTTTAAAAAAAATCAAAAATGTATTTCACAAGTTTGCACTCTGTGCTGAGTTTGGATGGCATCTGATAGCTCAGTTTGCTGGTCCATAATCTCCTTTTTTTGAGAGCTTTGGAAATGTTCTGAAGTGTGAAAAGCTGCCCTAGTAACTTCTTTGGGTTTTTCATTAGTAATATCACCTTAATGAAAACTTCTTTTTAGTTTTCTCAGAATTTATTTTTAGTTTCTTCTTTTATTATGGCAGATGCTGATTCAGGCTGAAATGCAGTGATTGAAAAAAATATAAAATTCTCATTTTTTATTACATGTAGTAGAGCAGGTGAAGCAGGACAGTAGACGTGACTTCCTTTTGAGCTCTAATAACTGATATTCAGGGACTAAGGAGTCCTTATTAGGAAAGTAGTATTAAATGACATCTTGAAAATTACTTATAATTAACCAAAGAGTAAAGAAAAATAATCAAAGGTAAAATGGAAGATTATCTGTATAAGTGAAAAACAATGCCTTAGCTGTATATAATAGGTGGGAAAATAAAAATATATGGACCAAGTAAAACTATGAGATTCTATAAGTATCTATTTTAGCAACTCTAACACTTCAGGTAAATGTATTGAATGAATGAATTACTGAAGTACACTAAAATAAATGATGGTCCAGATGTTTCTCTCACTGTAGGCTGTAGCAGTATGGTTATAATTATGCAATACCAGACAATGCAAAAGTAATTTAGGAGAGGTTTGGGAAGCTTTGTCTGTCACATTTTTTCAACTTGCCTTTTAGTTCATATATGCAAATTTGACTCACAAAATAAAGCTTGCCAGAAAACCTTTGTGAAATTAAACAATGAAGCCTGTCCTCTCCTGTCCCCACCCAATAATTTTCCAATTAATTTATGTCCATCTTATGCATACAAAAGGAATATGCTATAAAGTATTCTGGAAAAAAAGAGAGATGGCAGAACCATCCCCTCCCCAACAATGCAGAAAGAATTTTGTCTGGAGTAGATTGAGTTAACTCTTCTAGGGTAATATTGTCCAAGCCAGGCAATTAAAATCAGCTATTGGAGAAGTTCCTCTTGTGACTGTCTTTGCACAGCTGAAAATGATCTCTTAGCAGATAACATTTTCCTGTCAAGTTAGGCAACCGTTTCTCAAACTTCATACAGACACACGTGTCTGTTAAACTCCTGCCTTTGTGCATGTCCTGTGTGTACTCTCTATCCCATACAGGAACAGCTTAGATTGAGGATGGTGAAGTGAGCAATGGCTGTGGTGTTTATCCCAGTCAGTGATCAATATAGTGCCTGTGTTGTGCTGGCAGGAGCCACTTTGTTTTAACTATTGCAAATGCTGATGTCTGATTGCCTCTTGTAGGCTGCAACCTAAACACCGAGAAACAGTTTCAAAACTATCCCGTTTCCTGCTTCTTTGAGCTATCCAGTAAAAGCTTGTGTCTGTGACAGACAAAATACCTGCTAAACAGCAGATCCAGCCTAATTTTTAACAAGCGTGTATATCACCATTCATTTTTTTAATGTGTTTTCCCCTCAGCATAATGTGGTACATGATTCCCTTATCTATTACACTGCAATGGAATTCCAATACAAATTGGAATGTTGGAATTCTCAAGTCTGCATTTAGCAGATCCTCAGAAATTACATCAGAGATCAAGTATGCTCTACCTATGCTTTGTCTAGGGAAAAGACTTCATATGATAAATTTGTTAGAGAATAAATAATACATCTCTGTATATGTGTGCTGTGTGATTGAACTCTTCAATATCTTCCTGAAAAGGGATAATTTAATTGAATCTTCATTTTAAATTGTTTAATTACAGAAGAACTTGTGTATTTATGATATGAGTTCTGCTGCAGAAGCAGACTATATATTTCTTGTGCTATATTATTTTATAGATTTTTATATGTATTAACAAAACAAAGTATATGCAGTCATGATCCCTAGGTCTAAACATGTCCCACTAGCAACTTCTAAATCCATGCTGAGCTTCAGCATAATTTGACAATGTAATTACAAATAGCAAGTAAGTTCTTACAAGTTCATTGAATTTGTAGAAATAAGAGGAAACCTACCTTGGTGTCCACTGAAGAGAAGCATATTTTGGAATTGACACAACTTTTCAGATATCAGAGAAAATAACCATGAGACAAACAGTCCACATAAGCTTTTCATAATTGCGTCTGCTGCATGTCGATTTGTGTATTTCCAGCTTTGTATGAGCATATATCAAAATAAAATTGTGGTGTGGGTACAAACATGAGAGAAATGGGTTATTCTGATATGGTGTCATTACATCTCACATAATTTTTTTTTCCTTCACATGATTATCCCAAACATTGTTTCATATTTTTTTCAAACTGCTTTTCATAGTATTTTTTAAAAATTAGTTTCATGCTTGTGTTTTGGCTCTGAGTTTGCTTGATTAAACATATTTTAAGGATTGCTATATTAACTTTTCCCTTTATAATCTTTTTCTATTCATTTTTTTATATTTATTTTTTTACCATGGTGTGTACTTGTTTATTTTCCATCTACATTGATTTCAGGGCAGACCAAGATCAGAAGTTGCAAATGAAAATGAACTGCAACTGTGTTTAAAAGTGAGAGGGTAGAGCTTTTAGATGATAATACTGGAGCAAATAAATAAATTTGCTGATTTTTGAATTTAGAAATTAGAGATTTAGGGTCTACATTCTCAAATGGGAAAATCTAAGTCTGTTCTAGATATATTAATTGAGGTTTGATTATTTAATTCTTCCTGGCTTGTAATATTTCTAAAAATCATCTGACCATGTAATGTTCACCACAACAGTATGTTATCTGTTGTGGTCTGGGTTATAACTGAATTCATCGATGGAATGGGAGGAATTGTTTTGTAACAGCAAGAATTTTATAAAGGTAAACTGCCACTAAGCATATTTTATACTTGGGATTTCTTCTTTCCAACAACCTAGTTTGTGTAATTGATATTTTTATTGACCTTCTGATCCGGCAGTGATGATTTTATGAGATCTTTTTCATTCAAGTATGTATAGATATTTTTGCTGAGAGACATGCAGTAAGAACACAGTAAGTATGCAGACAAGCATGCAGCTTTCTCTCCTGTCTAAAGGTTGTGGTATCAATGGGATTTGAATCAAACTCATTTGGAGAAATGGATTTCTCTTTTCTCAGTCCTTTGACCCTTCAGGATTGAGACTATAAACCCTGAAAGAATGAAACAAGGCTAGTTGTGGTTTTCTAAGATTTTTTTTTTTTTAAAGGAGAACAGAGAACTAGGATCCAGAGCCAAACAGTACCTAGGCTTGTTCAGGCTGCAGATTGCAATATCTAGCCTAGGTACTGACTTTCCCCTTATCCCATCCACCCCTCCTGAGCACAATCCAAAATCCTGAATTGCAAATTAATGTTGGAATGAGATAAATAGTCCAGAAAGGCAATAGAAGCCAAGAGAATACACATGCTAAGCTTCCTTATACTTCCCCCTGGGAATTAGTATATCTGGTTGTTTGTGTGATGCAGTGGGCTAAGAATAAAGTTCCCTCCCCACAGGTGAAATGTTAATTTTGAGCCACTGTCTAGCTGGCCTGGGCAATGGCTCCCAGACACCCTGGCTACATGAATGGCCTCACATTGTTCCTGGAGAGGTACATGCCAGAGCTGCCTTTGCTGTGGCAGTTTTGTGAAGGCTGATTACTTTGGTGTGCCCCAGCCATTATTTAAACATAACTTTGAGATCAGACTCCTCACCTTGGCTGTGCTTAGTTTCAGGATTGTAAATGAAGCTTAGGTGCAAACAGAGTAGGTGCAATCTGGGAGCTCCTGGCACACACAGCAGGGGAAATACAACTGCTTGCTTATTCGAAAAGCCAAGAAAGAATGGGCATAGTGGGTTGGGAGGGGCCAGTCTTGCGTGAGGATCGGGATGATGCTTTCAGGGACCTGAAACTGTGCGGTTGTTTTCTATGTACATACATGTCTGTGTCTGTCTGTCTATGCACAAACCCATATTCAGGAGTACCAGAGCATGGGACTGAGGACTGGCAGTCAGACACTTGTCAAACTGGTTTTGTGGAGGTCCATGATGTGGTTTTGACCTGAGTCAATCAGTATTCTCTAAAAATTTTCCAGACATGATTCAGGAATAAACACAAGCCCAGGGGCCATTACCAACAGAAGTGTAAACTGCCTAATTTGTTTGGATGTGGTGGTCTTGTGCTGGGCTGTTAAAGAGATTAATTAAATAGTCATGGATGTCCAGCCAATGCCACTTGGCCTCCAGGCCTAAAAGTAGACTATGGCACTGTTTAGTTTGCTCATAGAGATGCAGCATCTTTATTGGATTTGGTTCCTCATTCCTTTCCCTCGCCTCTTGTCTCCCTTTCCACAGTAGAAACTTAGAGAAACTGCAACTCTAAGGAAGACCTGTTTGTCTTAAGATATGTAAAAACATGTTCATTGGTGACTTGAAATTATCAAATATAAATTTACTCAAAATACTGACATATGTGAACTTTTCTGAATAATAGCTGGTGAAACAGTTCACTAATATTGCTTTCAGGAGCAGAATTGAACAAATTACTTATGGTGCTTTTAACTAGAGCAGAGATAAATGAATGGCTTTAGAGAAGTAGAAGTCCAGATTGAAGGGAATGAGCTGGCATTGCAAGATTTGCACAAGTTTGTAAGAAGCACAGTTAGCTAATGTGAGGCAAATAGCAAATAGCAGAAGTAGAAAGAGAAGAAAAAATGAAAAGGAAAGAGAAAATTTCTCCTCTGAAACACTGGGTGAACAGGACAGGTAATACATTTCATGCAGAAAAAAAATCCTTCCACCATCCTGGGAAACTTCTGGTTTGATTCTTTTCAGGGTGGAGAAAACATCAACAAGAATTGAAGCATTATTTATAGTTTTTGGCTCAACAGAGTGTATTTTTACAGAGTGGAAAACTTTTTCCACTTAGAAAAATCTTAAGATTTTTCCCCCCGAGAAACACAGAACGCATGTCATTGACATTGACTTTGTGTGTTTACGCATGGTCTTCTAGTCTGCATTTCAAATACTGTTCATTATATTCACTATCAGACCTCAGAGACGCTCATTCCTGAGTGAATGAAATTGTCTGCTCTCAAGAGATAAGCACAGAATAAAAATATTGATGCCATCTGAAAAAATAAAAGCTTTTACATTGCAAGAATTTATAAGAATAAAATAAAACAATACATATTTCAAATCAGATGATAAAATGATCCCACAATGTTTTCAGCTGGATAAATTGTTCTCCTCTTAATGATTCCACTGGCGTTGGGCCAATTGAACTGCTCATACAGAGAAAAGGGTATTGGTCCCATCCAAAATTTCATTTTGATGTAGTTGAGTGGACTGTAACTGGACATGATATGAGTATTTTTAATAAATACTGATTATATATCCAGGTTTCCTTTTCACATATATTTATTTATATGTTGTTAAAATTTTTGTGTTTGAAAGCACCATGCAGCGACACAAAAAAAAGACTAACACATGAATAGTTTTGATAAATTACTCTGGTTTGCAGGAGGTGCAGTACAATGGTACAGCAACATCTCTTTTAAAAGCTTATTTATAATGAGGTAAATAGTACCAACCCCTTCAGCTCCAGGATTCAAATGCAAATTAAAGCAAAGGAATGTGAAACTCCCCTGCCTGAATTGTGCCTCTGCTTGGCTTCTGACACTTAATTATTTATTTTCGTTGTGATGTCATGTAGGAAATGAGGTGATAAATTAGGGTCCTAGTTGTGGTAGGTACTATATAAACAGCAACAAGAAAAAAGTCCTTGGCCTGAAGGGCTTTTAAAAAAGAACAAGAGACCACACAGAATTAAAAGGGCAAGGAGGTATTGAGGCTAATCTAGTTAGAAAGGTAGGCTATTTTCCAGTGGCTGCCTAAGTATTGCCTAGTTGTTTTGGGGTTTTCTTTTCAGTTTTTTTTAAGAGCGTCACAACAAATTGCTCTAGACAAAGAGGTCGGAAAGCAAAGGACAGTATAGGTCTAGTAAAGGAGCACCTTCTTTTGAAATCAAGTGTGTGGGAGCAAAACAGTAGTGTGGATGCAGCAGAAACAGGACTAGAGCTTTCCATTCTAATGGAGCTGAGAAATACCGTTAGAAAGTCTTGGAGAACAGAAGTCAGGAGAAGTAGATAAAATAGATTAGAGTTTAGAAGGTAGCAAAATGTTATACCTCTGGAAAGAGGATATTCTTTTCATGAATTTATTTTGGGATTGTGTAGAAGGGAGGAGATTGCTTTAAAATGGAAAAAACCACTATACAAAAAAAACAATCAGCTGAGGGAGAGTGGGTAAATTTGTGCTTGTGTCTGTTGGCAGAAACCACAGCTCCAAAGACAGGAAGGGTTTCCTGAGTTGGGGTCCCTTTGTCAGCAGTGATAATAACAGAGGATATAGGAGGACAGAATTTAAATTAAGGCTTTTAATTAAAACCAAATGCATATTTATAATTATTTCCCGAACTTCATGGCAACCTATAATTCACTCTTTTTTCATCAGTGAAGTAAAAGAAAAGACAAATTTACTTGCTAATTTGACTAATTTGCACCATTAATCTAATTTACTGACATTGTTTTTATTGATGGAAAATATGGTCTTTGTAATTTGAAAGGTTGGTGGTATGTTTTAGCCTTACAATGGTTTTATACGAAGGGAGAGAACTTTGGGAACATTCTCATTACACTTTGTTTGCATTTCATTTCATCTGTAACCTGTTTCTTTTCACTCTATAGCTTTTTAAAGGTATAAACAAGATGACAGGTTTTGTAGAACACAGTGCATTTTTCTTCTTGTTGACACTGAGTATTGTGAAGGGCTGAGTCCTAGGAAGACTGCCACCTTGTTGTCAGTAAAGTAGCAAGTAGAATAAAAGAAGGGTTTTTTTTGCACTGAACTCAGCTGTTTTGTGAAAAAAGGGCATTCTGCTCCAATGCCTTTCCACTTGAAGTAAGCTATGGCTCAGGGAAAAGCATACTACTTGCTGAAACACCAATATATGCCAAAGTATGTTGCATCTTCTACTTATATAAAGACTTCTGAAAAAGTGTTCCATTTAGAGATTAACTAGGCCAATTTGCTGCTAAAATAATTATTTGTGACATGGTCATTTACTTGGGTCATACGTCTGTGGTCAAAATATTTTGAAGCAATGAAATGGAAAAGAAGGAAAAAATCTGTATTACAAAACATTATTTTTATCCAATGTCCTCCCCCTACCCCAAAATCCCCAAACCAGCTCTTCCCTGAGAATGCAAACCTTTTAAAAAATGAGCAGATGTAAGGACTTGACATCACCTCAAAAATAGAGGGTCTGTCTTTATGTAATGAAATAAAGGCAGACAGCAATAGGAAGCAATTATTGAATAATAAGGTCACAGTTTGTGCTGGGGAGTATTCATGCTTTGTGCAGAAACTTCTATCTTTCCTATGGCAGTATAAAGGCTTTCTTTACACCTTGGTGTCCGGGGAGTTTCTCACTGAGTGTTAGCAGAAATATTAAATATAAATTAACAGAGATGGTTTGCTGAGTTTTGTTTTCTACTCCATGATAGGTGAAAATACAGTAAACATTCTCTCTCTGAATTTAGATAGGACATGAACATTAATAGCCATTATTTTAAATTATTTAATGATCAAACAATTTATCAGAAACCTAAGAAAGAGGACCCCAAGGCACACTTTGACTCACATATTCTCTGAAGGAAAGGTTTCCTTGGGTACTATGACGCTGCTCTGCTCCAGACGTCTTCATGGCATAGCCAGTGCCAAACATCTGCTTAGCGTGTTGAGGGGCTAGGAATAACCTGCCAGGACCCACAAATTAGCCCTAAGGGGTATTTGGGATCACAACTCCATTTATCAGCATTCCCTTCAGCAACCATATAATATTTGGGCATAAACTTGGTAAGTATCTAGACACTTGCTCACATCCGTACATATATATACATCTAAACGCATGTATATCTATCAACATGCATGGACATGGAATTTTATCACAAAGTACAGGCATCTAACTTACTATTCTCCTTATCCTAAGCTCATTGTGTTGCTAACAGAGAGAAAAAAACAAGCACCTTAGAGGGTGATTTATACACCTAAAATTTGAATCACTCCTTGAAAGTAGTTCTCCACTGACTCAAACACCCAAGGATGAACAAAGTTATGTACCTGGATTATGAATCTCTCCCGACTCCCCTTATTCTGTTAACCTTTTCTTTGAATATTAAAGAAGAATAATTTTTTCTGCTCCTCAAAACTTCTGCTCTTTCAGAAAAAATCATAGCCATTCCAAATAAAATTGAAAGTAGAAAGAAAAAAAAATGAAGTTAAAAAAAATCCCTTGAGCTTAGACAAAATGAAATGTTTTGTTTAACCTTTGTTCAAAGTTTAGTTTTTAATAAAATTATTAAAGCATAATTTACTTTCATTTAAAAAAAAGTTAAAAATCTAAGTGAAACTTTAAGGATCCTTGAAATTTTTTTCTCAAATCATATTCATCCTTATAATATGTACATTTTCTTGTGGAAAGTTTGACTTTGTATCACCTCCTGCAATGATTTTTTTTTTTAATAAAAGAAGTCTGGACCAAAGTCTACTTCTATTAATTTATTTTACTTTGATCTAGAGTGATATTTCCATTCTCTGCAATTCTTCCTGCTTCCATTGCAGGGGCTATGAAATTATCAGTTCCACAAAGGTTTATATGCAATCACACATTATGAGACAGTTTTCCAAAAGCAGCAGTTTCTAGCTATTGATGTGGAAATGTTTACTTTATGTAACAGTTTAATACTTTCTGCACAGGCTGTTGGGAGTCATATATACCTGACTTTATGAAGATGCATATATTCCTGTGTGGGGGCTGGGAGCATCCTAGAGTGGGAAAGTTGTGGTGGCAGCAAGAGAGAGCCCTGGGCTTCAGGAGCTGTGGAAAGATAGAGGGAAACACTAAGTGTGCATGTGCTGGTATACATGGAGTAGGGAGCTAGGATGCACATTTGGAGAGGGCTCCTTCTGCCTCCTCTGATAAGTGTATACAAAAAAAAGTAGAAATTTAGAGAATGAAGTTAAAGAAAGATTACAAGCCCCTTGACATTTCAAATAAGAAAAAACATGACATTAGTTTAATCCAAGATATGAAGTAAGCTTGTGCATTGCATGTTGAATTTGAATACCTTTTAATTTGCATCTGCATTTTGATCAATTTCAGGTACAAAGCAATTGTAAATCCCATGGACATCCAGACCTCCAGTGCAGTGCTATGGACTTGCCTTAAAGCCACTGCCATCTGGGTAATCTCCATGCTCCTAGCAGTTCCTGAAGCAGTGTTCTCCGAACTGGCTCACATCAATGACACGGATAATGCCACTTTCACAGCCTGCATACCATACCCCATGACAGACGACATGCACCCAAAGATCCATTCTGTGCTGCTTTTCCTTGTGTATTTCCTTGTCCCTCTTGTAATTATCAGTATCTACTACTATCATATTGCAAAGAGTTTAATAAAAAGTGCTCACAACATCCCTGGAGAACACAGTGAGCATTCCAAAAGACAGGTAAGCAATTTGCTTTTTACATCCTGGTAAAAGATTTGTGTGCTGTATATACTTATAAATGAAAGTCAAGGAATTACAACATCCAACTTGTTGGATTTTTCAGAGGATTAACTCAGTTTTCCACATGAAATAAGCCAAGAATTATCTCAAAATTTTCCTTGTTTTCACCATTACTCAATATTAAGCCCAGTATATAAGTGATTACGAATAAGGAAAATTATAAATTCATTGCCATGAATTATAAATTCAATGCACATTCCTAACAGCAAATGAGATTGGTATATATGTTTGTATGTGCTGTTACTTGTATTCTTACTAAAGAATGATGTTTTTGTAGCTAATGATGGTGGCTTCACTTGTCTCTATGGGCAGTCATTTCAGGAAAGAAATCTTATATGAATGTTTTGAGAATTTTCCCTATTTATTTGTGCTTGGAAATGAGAAAACTGACAGAGGCAGGTAAAATTTTACTTAGATCTAAGATCTTAGAAGATCTAAGATGAAGGAGTGCTGGAAAAGTGAACATAAAGGATTAACTGATTGGTTTTTTTTACTTTATCGGATACAATATTGAACTTGCACCTTTCTAATATCCTTTCTGTTAGAGATGCTATAAAACTCCTGGTATAGATTCTGTATATCTTTGAGACAAAGCATTTTAAAATGCTGGACAAAGCCAATCTTCCCCGTAAGGCATGGGAAGCATTAAAATAGTAACATTAGCAGGAACACACATATGTACTAACAACAGCTTTTGCAGTGAAAGTGCCTCAACTACTTTGCAAAAGCATTAGTATTGATAGAGAAAAATACTTATGCCCATTTATGCAGTTTTGAATGGTTTTCTCTGCTGGTAATTTAGAAATCTTTCATACTCACAGAAATCTCTTTGCATGCACACATTCTTTTAGAAAGACTACATTCCTTAACATCCTTTTTGATCAACATTTCATTTCTACTGTAGTCTGTTTCTTGTCAAAAGTGCATGCATATTAGCACTTCGTGTATTATTTTATTTTCCTGTGAAATATAGAAAGCCTTTTGGCTGAACCTTCTAGATGGAAACAATATTTAATTCATACCACATTTCTGAACTCACATGTTTTTTAAAGTAAGAACACATTTTTTCATTATACTTAGGGTTCTTTTTCCCTTTGTTAATCTAGGAGGCTCAGAAGAATAGAAAATTCTGGTGTACTTACATATCTCCCAGCAAGAGGAAATAAATTCAGACTATTGCTATCAGCTCATGTTACTTTAGGCCAAGTGTAACATTCACACTATAATTCTGCACCTTTAAGTCTGCGCTTCCAATCTGTCTGAGTGCAAATGCTACCAAATTTGAATGTTAGAGCTTTCCCATTTTTTTTTATTTCCCCACTGTTTTTTGTTTATATAGACCCAAGAAAACTATTTAAAGATTAATCTCACAGATTTTGAAAAACTGTTAGAATAAATTCACTTGATTTTTTTTTTTTCCCAGAAATTGAGCAGAGTAGAAAACTTTCCTTCCTCTGCAAAACCTTCATGCATGATATACATAATAAATCTTTTAGGAGGAGTATGGGGAAACTTTCGCCCCTCTTTGGCGCCTTCTACCTGGCCAGTGTATCACCCTCTCTCAGTTTGGAACCACTGTGTAGGCTGGTATCCTGCCATCTTTTCAGCCACTGTCAGTATCTACAATGTAATCTGTTATACCTTAGCACTGCAACTAAGGTACATTTTGTGATGTTATTGAAATTAATGGAACCGTTCACCTTACCCTGGAATTAAGATGCTTCAGGTGGTGTAATACAATTCTGGTGGTTTCCCAAGGAGAGAGGTGCAAGCTGAGACCCTCAGTGAAAAACAAAGGGATATAAGTACCATTCTATAGCTAACACCCTTGTAATGTCTATCTCATGTTATCTCTCGATTTTGAAGCTAACAGTTCCCAAATAGCTTTCTAACTAAAACTTAAGTTTCGAGCCAAGCAGCGAGATCTTGTCAGAAAAGGTTATATTTCATGACATCCTTTGGTGCATGCTTACAGGCTAAAAGCCAGTGTTTCTTGGGTCATGAATCACTCTTTCTGTGTCTATCATATAGAACAAGCAACCTTCTCTAACCGCAAACAGCTAAGAAAGTTCACTGAAAGTAAACTGAAAGAGGAAAAGGAAAGTAAATGAGATAGTTAAAGTAATTCAGGCCCTGAAGGAAGCATTTTTGCTGGCCTTACTCATGACAACTGTTAAAGCTAATATATAGCAAAATGTGACATATTTTAATTAGGTCTGTTACGTGGGGTAGTTCTATTCATTGCTCATTTGCGTTCTCTTCATCTTTTTAGATGGAAACTCGGAAGCGTCTGGCAAAAATTGTTTTAGTTTTTGTTGGCTTCTTTGCTATCTGCTGGTTTCCTAACCACGTGCTATACATGTACAGATCTTTTCATTACAATAAGATTGATCCATCGATGGGACATATGGTTGTTACCTTAGTGGCCCGAGTGCTAAGCTTCTGCAACTCTTGTGTCAACCCATTTGCACTGTATTTTCTCAGTGAGAGTTTTAGAAGACATTTCAACAACCAGCTTCACTGCAGGAAGAAAGCTCAGAAGGAGAGATCTGCCAGCTACTTGTGCAACTCTTCTGCCATTCAAATGACTTCTCTGAAAAGCAATACCAGGAACACAGTAACCACCATGACACAACTGAATGGGCACAACTTGAAACAAGAAATGTCATTATGATGTAATGAGTGTGATTTTTGGCTGTGAAACAAATCTGAACTTTTCCTTTGCAGCTTGTAACTCACTTTTGGATCTCATTCTTAGACAGTTCTCAGAAGAGAGGATCTGTTAAATTCTGGCCAATCTGAGGTTATTTCACACCGTCTGACTCTTATAAGTGAAGAGTATGTTTTATTGAGAAAACAAAACTGACTGGCATCATATTGTATTTTAAAGGAGATGCTGATAAATGTTTTACATAAAGGAAAGCAATGTATCTGATATAACATTGCTTTAAAAAGTATAGATTTTCTGATCTGAAAACATGTATTTTTAACTGAATATTGATCCAGGTTTACATTTTGCTTTAATAGATTTTTCATGATTTTAGCTCTGTAGTGTGTGCCAGCTTTGCTGATTAAGACTGTTAGGCATTTGGATTCAATTAAACTTTTATTTTTAATTTATTTTTTCTTTAACCTGCTCACATGTCAGTGCAGGCAGTCAAATAGACACAATGTCTGAAGCTTATTGATGCTACTTATACAAGGCTGTTCATATAAAAGTTTGAAGGGGGGTGTCAGAGCTGAATGTCCCCTTATACAGTGGCATAGAATCTGGAAAATAATCATTCCTAAGCCAGGTGAGACTATCATGTCTGAGCTCCAGAGAGAGGGTGCTCACAGTATCTTTCTTAGAAGGGGCAGTAACAGCAGACAAAGGCACCTTGTGGAAGTAGTTTTTCATGGCCAGCTCACGAGCCAAATGTAATTTTAAGTGTTTTTCTTTACCCTGCTCCAGAATAGGTCTGTCTCTGTCACAACACTATATCCTGTACTTCTGCAGTGACTTCTCTAAGGTGAATACTAGAGAGTACAGTAGAAATTTAGATTGGGTTTTGGAATTAGTTGCTTATCTTTTAATTTCAAAAGCTGAAGTGCTAATGCAGTGTATCAGTTCATTGTTTGTTTTGTCCTTAATAATACACTTGCACTTAGTTCTGTTTTTAACTCCATGAACCACCTGAAGTTCAAAGTTTCTTTCTCAATTCCTCTTTCTTCAAGACTAGTTATCTCCCTGCCCCAATTTTTAAAGCAGTGAGAAGTTATATTGATGTAAACTGTAGATGTTCTAGCTAATTATCTGAAAAAAAAGAAGAATCCCCAGTTGTAACCATTGAACAGGGAAAGTAACAGATTGAAGTTCTTAATGCAAACCAGCATGGTACAGCTGCTGAGACCTATAGGAAGATTTAATGTAGTTAAAGTTGTGTGCAGCATTCAAATGAGAGAACATACTAAGTTCAGTTTGACTAGCTCTATATGGCCTACCCTACCTAGCTGGTTGCAGTTGCCCTCTGGCTTCAGTGGCTCCTTAGAAGTCTTTATATAATGGAGCTGATTAACATGAACTTGTAAATCTATGTAGAATGGTTTAGAAAATTGTCATTTTGTCATAGTTTAGGAATGGAATTCCCCAATTTAGTGTTCCCACTGAAACACTCCAAACCATGTGCCGCTGTCTCACTCCACACTTCCCTCTCTCCCTCCCCCTGCAGGCAGAATGGAGAGGAGAAATTGCAGGCACGAAAGGTACATATCAAGGGTTAAGATGACAACAATTTTCTGGAAACAGCAATGAAATAAGCAATGAACAGTAGCAACAACAATTTTAATAACAATAAGTGAAGGATTCACATGCAAGCACTCAACACGGGGAACTTGGCACTGCCTGGACCACTCACTTCACCATCGGCCTGACTGGAAGGAACCTATCCCTCCCCTGCCCTCTGCTTTGGCATGAAGTGGTATACAGTAACCTTGGAGTCCTGGTCATGCTCCTCCTGGCTACTGCAGAAATGAACCCTTTTCTGGCTGGAACCAGGACACATCCATAACTGCCTGACACTGCCTCATGCTCCTTTTTCTCCATTTTGCCTCTTCTCTTTCTTAATGCCTTAGTTTTGTATGAGCCCACGTGTTCTCTGAGCCACTTTTTAATTTTATATCACTAATTTCTCCTGGATGCCACACAAAGTTTTGGATTCTGCTCTTCTGATCAGTCTGGAGTCCTTTTCACTCACGAATATTTTACACCTGCAAAGCACTAAAACTTAAAATCATCCTTTGTCAATTCTTGATGCTTATCATTGACTGTGATCAAGTTTTCTGTTTATTTCTGCTGGGGTTTTGGTGGTTCCCTGCTCCTCATTTTGTTTGACACTCTTGCTACACTGCATAGCCTTTCATGGACTTCTAAATCCATTGCAGTTTTTATTTCCTAAATGAGTTTTTTTGATGAGGACATTACCAGACGATACAGGTGCCCTACCGGAAAAATAATAATCTAATCTGTAGTAGATTTGATGCTTCTGTTTGATTCATGCTCTCCACTCAATGTCTTAAATTGCTGTGTGTGGTATGGCCAGCATGAACCAGCTTTCTGGCAGAATGGAAAGCTACAGTCTGTTCCTTTTTGTTGTGAGGGGAAGGTGTTCCGGGATAGATTATAACTCCTTCTTGTCAGGAAATCAGCACAGTTTTGCTTCATTATTTCCCAGACCTAATGTTTGAAGTCTGTTTCAAGTAAGTAAACTAAATTGTATATAGCTCCTTTCAAATTCTTGTAGCATGGTGTGGAGGAATTAGTTAATCTGTCTGGAGCTTTATTAGGCGTGTTGCTAACCCAATGTGCACATTTTGGAAGTGTCTGTTACTGTGCTTCTGTATACGTTGTATATAAGCTGTATGTATGAAGCTATTTTCAGACAACCCTGCTTGCTAACAATTAAAATGATTGTAGACTGCATTTTATGAAGTATTTTCTTCTAACTGTAGTCAAAGAAACAAACAAAATCTGTAAATAAGATCATGTCAGCTTTTCATATACTACATTGAGATCTATGCCAAAATAGTTGTTAAAATGCCATCTGTTTTTTTTTTTTTCTGTTATGAACATTTTCTTATTTCAGAAACATCATTTCTTTTCTATCTTCCTTTCCTGAGTTTTGAGATGGTCTCTTTCAAAAATATTTTTGCAACAATTGAGAAAACTACCATCCGTTATTAGTCTTTGAAAAATGAGAGAACAGAGGTAATTAATAGTTTCCTCAGTATAAGACATTTATTTCTTTTTGTAGACTAGAGCTAGTACAACATAAATCTGATAACATCTTCTCACTCCACCCTGTCAATACTAGAAATATTACATACACTGCTGAATCCTGAAATGTGAGTATGGTTAAATTCTCAACTGACCTGGGATACCTTATTTAGCATTACACTGTGATATCTCATTTAGCATTATACTGTGATGTGATAATTATCTTCAGCAAAACCACTTCACTTACAATACAGGATAAATCTTTACAACACACCTGCCCCATAGATATTTTTCTTAATTTAGTCAAGACAGATTCACAGAAACTATGGCCCAGGAATTAGCAGGGCTGATTGAGAGGTCCTAAACCATGCTCAAAGGGTGCAAGGGATAAGACCAGGCTACTAGAGATCAGCCTAGGGTAGCAGGCTTGTGATGAGGGCAAAACCATTAGCCCAGCTGAAGTGCATCTTCACCAATGCACAAGGAGCTGGAAGCCATTGTACAACTGGAAAGTTATGTATTTTCTATCATGGAATCATGGTGGGATGACTCTCATGACTGGAGTGCTGCAATGGATACCTATAAGCCCTTCAGAAGACACAGGCAAAGCAGGAGAGGTGGTGGGGTGGAACTGCATGTGCTTCTGGGCAAAGATCAAGAGATGGTCAGCAGGGTGGACATCATGGTGATGGGCTGGTGGTTGGCTGCTCTATTCCACCCAACCAGGACAAACAGACAGAGGAGGCATTCTAGAAGCAGCTGGCTGAAGTCTTATGGTTGCCAACCCTTGTATTTGTGGGTGATCAGCTTGCCAGATGGCTTCTGGAAACAGCAAAGTGAAGAGGAAACTATCTAGGAAGTTCCTGGAGTGTGTGGAAGACAACTTCCTAACACAATTGGTAAATGAGCCTACCAGAGAACGTGTCCTGCTAGACCTGTTGTCTGTGAACACAGAAGGACTGGTGGGTGATTTGGTAGTCAATGGTTATCATGGGCATAGTGGCCAGGAAATGTTAGAGTTTCAGTATCGGGTGAAATAACAAGGGGTACCAGCAGAACTTGCACCTTGCACTTCCAATGAGCAGAGTTCAGCCTGTTTAGGACATCGATTGACACAGTCTCTTGGTAGTCAGTTCTGAAGCATAAAGGAGTTTAGAAAGGCTATATGTGCTTTAGAAAGGAATTGTTAAATATTCAGGACCAGGCTGCCTCCAACTGTAGAAAGACAAGTCATCAGGGAAAAGTACCAGCCTGATTAAACAGAAAATTTAGACTGTAATTTAGGGAAAAAAAAGAGAATTTATCATCTCTGGAAGGAGGGTCAGTGTATTGGTTTAGCATAAATGGTAGGAAAAACCAATTGTTGATCCGTTTTGGAACTAAGAACTAAGCTGGCCAATCAGGTAAAAAGTCTACACCCCTTGGGACACCGCTTAAATACAGGAATCTTAGGAGACGCGCCCTCTTTCCACGGACCCAGCCATGAGGTAACATCGCGGCCGGGCCGGGAGGGGCCCGGGCCCAGGGCCTGGCTGGCCCTGGGAGTCAGGCTGGGCCAGGGCGGCCGTGCCGGGGCCGGCGCTGCAGGG